>CM019150.1:180418947-180723156 GCA_009733165.1 Naja naja
TTCCAAAATGTTATTGATTCTTTTGAATAGTTGAATTTATGATTATTTATGATAAGTCAAAAGGAGAATTTGATATATATCCCAGCAAACAGATGCTATTTCTGTATAGGCAGACACACTATATTTGATCCTAGCTAAAAAGCCCAGAAGCAATAGCAGCAAATATAAGATACACTACACTAAATCATGACCAGAAATCAAAATTGGTGTCAGAAATTTCAAATTTCAGAACCCACAATTATGTGTCAGCTTGTCAAAGGACAATGTATTATGGAAACCATAACAGAAAACAGCTGTAAATTACATCTATCCACTTTACTCATTTGCATCAAATTAGATAATGTTATAGTAAGCATTAGAAAACTTAGAAACAAATATATTTATTTTATGTCTATGAATTTTGAGGATGGGGTAAACAAAAGAAATCTCTCATTAAATAATATTGTTTACACACGAAAAAAGTAAACTGTGATAATTAACAACAAAAGTAAACTTACAGATAGTCCAAAAACATTTATTGTCAAAATGAATTCTTATCTGTGATGATTCTGAAGTTCATTATAGCAATAATAAATCAACATTGGTGGCTTCATACTGTTATGGAAAACTTGCTGCAGGCAGGAAAACCTGTTTAGTCATTTTTTCCCCATTTCTAATTGCAGCTACATCTCTTAAGTCTCATATAAATAATTGAGACTGAGAATTTGACCAAGTATAAATTAACTCTACATTTTACTTGAAGACAGTTTTTACTGCAAGGACTAATCAACTGTCTGGACTAGTCCCTGCAGTTTTCTTGGCAAGATTTCAGAAGTGGTTTACCACTGACTTCTTCCTAGGGCTAAGAGAGAACAACTACTAGCCCATGGTCACCCAGTTGGCTTTGTACTTACAGCAGAACTAAAACTCAAAGTCTCCTGGTTTCTAGTTTGTGTCTTAACCATTACACCAAACTGGCTTTCCTTGACAATAATTTGAATATAATCTTGGAAACTGGTTTGTTTTATTCTTCTCTTAGAATTAAAAGCACCCAATGTAGTTAATTTCAATTTGAGGATACCAAAATATCAATGTGTGGTTGATTCGTTTCATATTTAATTGTGCTGAATTTATAATAATCTTCTCACACAATGCCTTTGCTATTGTTCTAAAGTAATTATCTACCTCTACCATCTTCTTATATTGCTGCTGTCCAATATACTGTAGGTATTAACTTGTTTAGCAGGGCAGCTGAAATGACATTCATGTCTTGGGTGTCTCTGCAGGGGATAAATAAACTTGCCATATACTACTCGTCTTCTTCACTCATCTTCACTCATCCTTCCAAGAACACTAGAGATAGTGTTGGCTAGAGATACATTCTTAGAATGTATAATTATGCATACGAATGCTGGTACTTTTTTAATATTCTATTTTTAAAATGCTTTAAATTTAACCTTACTTCTTTGTCCAAGTAATTTTTTTTTCCTTTAACTGCTTTATATTAATGTTTCAGATACATATAAAACAATTAATGTAGAATTTCTTAATCTTATTTAATCTAAAGTGAGCCCTTTCAACTTCAGTTTGCATCTTTTTATCATTTTAAGTGGCCCTTATGTCACTTAACTTTGCTCTTTTTTGGTGTGTAAACTCATCTGGGATAGTTGCTTTCTTGTGATGGTTTGAAAATAAAATTAAACCCCAAACATATGAAATGTATTTGGGTCTGGTGACATAACATGATTACTATTCACAGTTAATGTTTACATTGATTTCTTGTGGGAATGAGATATTTGAACATTACTCAACCATAGTTTTTTATTCTTGTGGCCATGCTCCAAAATCCCAGCCTGATGATTATAGAATAAGAAAAAGAGATTTCATAAGCAATAATAACACCCCAAATTCATTCCAACCAGAGATCATAAAATAAAATTACCCATGGGTTGCTTCTGAATACCACTCAGAGAAAGAAACATCAATGAATTTGCAGTTAAATGGCTGTTGTCTTGATTGATTGATTTGATTTCTATAGCTGCCCACTAGTAAATGACTCTGGGCAGATATAAATATGTTATATAAACCAGACCAATTTTTAAGACTAAGAGGTTAGTGTGAAATACTGACACATTTATATGAAAATAAATGCTATTGATATTAATAAAGTAACATGCATCAAAACATGTTTAGTTTCTCAGGCTTTGAGTTGGGCACAGTTATGAAACATTCAGTCAAAATAAGCTTAAGACTACTGAGAAGATATTGTATTCTTACTTTTCTGCCATTATCTGGCAGTGTAGGGTTTTTTTTAATGATGCCTATCAGATGTTGAAATGTATACTGTTCAATTTCTACTATATGATAAGCATTTTTACAGAATTATATTCACATTATTTCCTGATCTGCTCTGAGTTGCTTTCTTTAGCATACATCAATGTTCTTCATCTTACTCAGGTACTTTACTGAGTAGATTGTGCAATGAATGTATTTACAATACAAGATAATTAACAGCACAAGAGACAAGTAAAGATTTGATCAACAGCATGCTGCTTACTATCATGTCATTACTAGATTATCTATTTTGGCAGACACATTGTTTAAATTTGGCTCTGCATAATGTTTATGTATCTTTGATTCCATCTATTAGGATAAATGTTTCAGAAATAACAGCCACACTTAGCAATTTTTTATGTATTTTCATCTACCATATGTCTAATTCTGCATCCAGATTGTTCTTCCTAGCTCTTTCTTTAAATGCATCAGTTTGATAAATAGAATAAATGCAGGGAATATATATAGCTGGGTTGATAGAATAAAAGATTCCAAATTGCTTTGTCAACTGATCTTTTAAAAAAATAATACAAAGCAAGTAGAAAAAAATCCCTCAGGTTTTCCAAATTGCTTTGTCAACTGATCTTTTAAAAAAATAATACAAAAGCAAGTAGAAAAAATCCTCAGGTTTTTTTTTTTATATTAATTCTATGTTGCACATAAATCAAAGACATACAAATTGGTGGTTATCCGTTCCTTCCAGTACTTCCCTTCACCCAGAGGTGGTGTTCAGCAGGTTCTGACCAGTTCTGGAGAACAGTGCAAGAAATTTTGAGTAGTTCAGAGAGACTGGCAAATACCACCTCTGGCCCGCCCATATATTCTCTCCTGAATCCTAGCTGATCGCCTGGGTCTTCTTTTTTGCCCTGCACAGGAGAACGAGCTGGAAAGCAGGTTAATGGGGTGAAGGAATGGGGATTTTGCAGTATTCCTCTTCCATGCCCACCAAGCCATGCCCACAGAACCAGTAGTAAATTTTTTTGAATCCCACCACTGCTTGACCCCAGTTTTGGAATGTTCTTCTGAATGAGCCATGCCTGACACCAGCAAAGACTTTTTTGTTTATTTCTCTGGGTTTAAATATATTAATATTTTACATTTATATGTATTGCACAAACTTTTCAGTTAATAATATTAGTGTTACTGCTGATATGCTGCATTTCTAATTATTTCATTAAAGAAGTTATTACAGGAACTACAAACTTTTAAAAATTGTAACACAGTGTATTCTAAGCTAATCTAGGAAATTGTGGGAATAAGGAAAATTTCTTGCAGTATCTTTTCTCTATAATACACAAAAGATGGTAGACATAAATTAAAAATATATGTGTGTTACTATGATCACAAATTACAATGATACAAATTTAAATTGTTAAAGGACAGTAGAAATACACTATTTAAAATAAAGTTCTCCAATTTATAGTTAATTTTTAGTCTGATAGTTTTTCATACAAAATCATATGCTTTTTCTTTGTACAATTCATGAATGCAGTGAAACATGGAAAGTAATAAATAATTTTATGGTTAGCAAAGCATTGAAATCTTCAAGAGAACTGTTATGAGCATCTGTCTTCTGTAGAAGGAAAAACAATGAAACAGAAAATTAGTGTGAAATAACTTCATTTGGAAGCAGTATTATTAATAAACTAGAGCTGACAGAATAATCTTCTTGTAACACCTTAAATGCTAATAACATAATAAATTGTCTGTTTAAATGGATTTTTGTTTGTTTGTTTTGAGCATCAGTTAATAAAGAACTGGATACTAAATTAACAAGAGTTCAGCATGTAATCCAATGGAGGATGAATGGCTTAAAATGTTTTAAACATAACATACAATCATTTTAGAAATACTGGTAAATACCAAGGTTGTTTAGTGTGAATTTACATCACCTGAGTTACAGTTTTCAGATTTTAAGAACAATACAATTATAGCTTCAAAAGATATTACTAACACTTCTAATCAAACTCGATTCATTGAGGGCCACATCAGGGTTGTGTTTCACCTTGGGGGACCAGGGTGGGTAGTCATGTCAGGAGGGGCGCCTATGGTGGCCCAAGTGCTCTGCCATCAAAATGGGATTTTGAGTTCCGTTTTTGGCTGGGATGGCTTCCTGCAACTCTCCCAATGAAAACAGAGCTTGGAGGGCATGTATCCCAAGCTCTGTTTTCAGTGTAGAAGCACTGTGGGCCAGTTCTTTGCTATTTCAGGGCAGCCCGTGGGTGAGATCTAAGCACCTTGAGTGCCGGATCCGTCCCGGGCCTTGAGTTGATACCCTGGTCTAACACATCAGATAGTCCATTCATCACTTCCTGGAATATTGTGCAATTTATTTTCTTTTTCTATTGGTGCCTTCAAATTAGTTTTGAGTCCTAGTAACTGCCTAGACTAGTCTTATTAGATCGCAATTCACTCTGTACATGCAGCAATCCTATCCCTGATGCTCCTTCTCCATTCCTTTTTGAGAACTATAAGTGTAAACTCAGCATTAAAATATCTATCGATCCCTCTTTTCTGCACCCCTTACAATAAATGTACATGTGCATCTAACTGTATGCTATAAGTCTGGCCATTAAACCAATATTTTATATCCGTAACTTATTTAATAGATTTATTATTACTTGCAAGTTGTCTGAGAAATATACAGGTGTCTATAGCTATGCCCACAAACCTGCTTATCCAATGCTGATGGAAAGTTAAGATGAACATTTTTCTGTAGGAAACCATAAAGAGAGCTATGCCTTACTATGCAAAGTCTTTACACCAACTGCTTGTCAAAGAAGGTGAGCATCAGTAAAGCCAGCGCTTCCAAATGTGAACATAGCCTCTTCCTTTATAAGGCTTGCACAACTGCTTCAAGGATTGTCCCTACTTTTGTAGTGCCTCTTGCAAAGTGCTTGTTTGAAGAAAGTCCTTAGCTCATTCTAATACCTTTTGCCAAGCAACTGTTCTGAATGCTCAGTTTTATTAAATATCAGGGTAATGATCAATAGAATGAATTAATTAGATTAATAGACATAGCCATTTCTGTGTTTAACTTTTATAGAAATTAAGTAATTTCTTAAAATGAATTCATCCGTCATAAACCCACAATAAAATACACAGGTATGTGGTCCTACTTCTCATATATTGTCTGAAGTTATTTTAGATTTTATCTCCAAGGATGGATATTTGAAAATATACTTTTGTTGCTTCACACCATTTTTAATTAAAAACAGAAATGATGCATATGAAACAAGATTTTATTTTATTTTATTCAAAAGAAGCTACAAAAACACTGTGGTGTCTTTACTTTGAGGAAAATGTCTTTTATCATATATTTTAGTACAACACATTAAAATCAAATATCTCCTGTAGCAAAATGATTCAAGTCTCTGGAACTCAAATAATTTTCTAATAAAAATGCATGAGACAAATAAATGCACTTTATGTTCCACAAGAAAAGGCAGTTTCAACAGGCTAATGCTCAGAGAAAATTCATTTTCTCAACCAGCCATTTCATTCTGTGGTGCTGTTACAAGCTCCTTCCAGTTGCTAGGCAACCATAATTCATAGTACCTTTTAATGGATACTCTGCTGCTGAGAACATTAAGGTGAAGAGAATAAATGCCTTGGGTGAATCTTGAAATCTTTCATTATGCATGTCATTCTATTTTTGTAATGCTATAATGCTGAAATGTTTCTGTGGCAGGCAACTGAGTTGTGGTAATTGCATATTCCACTCATATATGTTTTGTAAGCAGAGCAGCACAGGCTTGTCCAAAATGAGTTATTTCAAACATGATTGAAATAGGACTTTCTCACTACTAAAGGCAGTAAATAAACCCCTCCCTCCAAAGGAGTAAAGAAAGTAGGTCTGAAATAGGTCTTCAAATTTCCAATAAATATATGGAAAGCAAGCAAACAGGTTTAGGATTTCATATAAGGATTTAAAAAATATGAAATAAAAACTGTGAATATAAGATCTGACTATTTTGGCTGTTCCCTCTTATTCCTTATTTTTCTTTCCTTCTTTCTTTCATTTAGTTCAAGCACAATGACAGGTGCAATAGTATCTATACATTTTTAGAAATCTGTCCAATAAAAATACCAAGAACCAAAGAACTGATCTTTTAGCTTTTTGATCTCTTGGTCCCATAAAGTTTGGGAAATGAGATTGAAAAGAGTTGTTGTTTAAAAGGAAAAAAGAAAACAAACAGTCCTACTGTTTCCAGTTTCAACATAAACCAGCACTGGAAACTTTGTCAAATATTCTGGTTCTGTTAGTTAGATTGTTGATTCATTCCAACTGGATCTCTTAATGTACATGACCAACAATTAATTTCATTAATTTCACTCAACATCAAACATCATTATTCTTTGGTCACTGGTTCATGTTTTATTCCCAGGACTGGATGTTCTGTAGAGGCTTCAGTTCAAACGAGTCTCACCATCTCCTCACCTTTTCATTCCCCTCACATCTGATGTTAAAAAAAATCAGAATTCCAAAATTTTGTTTAAAAATATAGTTAACAGTATTACTGATCTAAAATATATTTTTGTCAATATTATTTAACAGAATGTGATATCTGTAATTTTCTTTTCATGCTGAAAATATAAGCAGGATGTCTGATTAGGACATGCAATAAAGTGGCTTCAGAAAAGATACCTCAATTTTCATGTCACAACGGACCACATTTTGAGAAATCCATGTGCTCTCTTCATGTTAAAATGATGCCCCAATTTATTGTAGTGTACAGTTAATATGAAAACACTGATTCTGAATTCAAACAGTAGAAAGTGCATAAAACCACAAACAACTTGCTAGCACATGTTGTCCAAGCCACTGTTCTCTAGGGACAATTCCTTCAAGGCCTTGAAAGATTTCATAAATATTATTGTTCAAGATCTTGAAAATACCTTACTATTATAAATAAAAATAAAACCATATAAAATGAGGATGCCTCAGTAATGTGTATTGGACACCAGACAGCATTTTTTTTGAATCATAAAATCTAACTTTAATACATATCTTTATTTTATTAATTTCACTACAACAGTAAAATTACAGACATATGCATCTACACTCATAATTAACAATGTGTTTGGAGAGGAATGTGAGCCTATGGTGAATAGAATAAATTTGCCAAATTCCAAGTAAATTCTTTCATAATTTTTTTCACTTTGGTTTCAGATTTCTTTTAATCAGGGATGCTACTAAACATTCCATTACTAACCATGTATTAAAAGGACCATGGTGACAAAAGTCTGGGAAACAGTGTATATAAATTAATTCTCTGCATTTATTCCAGTCATGATAAATATTTTATTTATTAAAAATAAATTATGATCAACTTATCATGCATTATACAAATTTAATAAACTTTCTGTAGCTATATGGAAGTTATTTATTTATTAAAATTTTATGCTGCTCATCTCTTTTATAAGGCAACTCTAAGTAGTTTACAGATTATAAAAACAAATAAAAAAATAATTAAAGTATTAAAAGAATACAAAAATGTTAAATTATACAAAAACCAAAACTAAGAGAAGATTCTGTTCTTAGCCATGAATCTCCATATTGTGCCATTTGTAAAGACCAAGATCCAGAATATCAATACTTTTTCTGATGTTTACATTGCTCATGAAAATATATAAGAGAAGGAAAGGAAAACCTAGCAAAACTCCCTTAATTAAGAAATGTTTCCAGATTGTTCCTAACATTACTAATGAAAAGGCATTATGTTTGGGGTCGCCCGCACCCTCCTGCAGCTGGGGGTGGCGGACCCTGCAGAGCTGAGGAATTTGGCCAGTATCTGCAGGATAAAATCGTTCAGATCCGGGAAGGGTTGCACTCAGACTTGCAGTGGCCTGAGGATGGGGATGCGAGTGGTCTGGCCAATGTGACCTGGATTGAGTTCGATCCTGTTTCTGAGGATGAAGTGGGCAGGATTATGCGGTGGCTGAGCTCCACCACATGTTTATTGGACCCATGCCCTTCCTGGTTGGTTTATGCCTCCAGGAGGTCGCGTCGCTGGCTCCGGGCAGTAGTCAATGCTTCATTAAGGGAGGGGCTGTTCCCTGCTGCTTTGAAAGAGGCGGTGGTGAGGCCCCTTCTGAAGAAGCCTGCCCTTGACCCAGCCACGTTCAACAACTTTCGTCCAGTCTCCAACCTTCACTTTTTAGCTTAAGGTTGTTGAGAGTGTGGTGGCCCAGCAATTGCCACTTTTCCTGGAGGAAGTGGACTACCTGGATCCATACCAATCGGGCTTCCGGCCTGGGTACAGCACGGAGACAGCATTGGTCACGCTGATTGATGATCTCTCTAGGGCTCGGGACAGGGGTTTTCCTCTGTCCTGGTCCTGTTAGATCTTTCAGTGGCTTTCGATACCATCGACCATGGTATCCTGTTGCGACATCTCGGGGGGTTGGGAGTGGGAGGCACTGTTTTACAGTGGTTCTCCTCCTACCTCTCGGGGCGTTCGCAAACAGTGTTGGGGGGCAGGAGGTCGACTCCAAGGTATCTCACTTGTGGGGTGCCTCAGGGTGGTCCTCTCGCCCCTCCTGTTCAACATTTATATGAAGCTGCTGGGTGAGATCATCCGTGGCTTTGGGGTGAGTTATCATCAGTATGCTGATGATACACAGTTATACATCTCCACCCCAGGCCACATCAGTGATGCTCTCTCCATGATGTCCGTTGTCTGGAAGGCGGTGCTGGATCTGGATGGACAGGAACATGCTTGACTCAATCCGTCCCAGACAGGGTGGCTGTGCATGACATCTCGGTCCAGTTTGGATATTCCACCTTTGGTCATGGGGAGGAGGTGTTGCCCGTGGACAGGGCACAGAATCTGGGGGTCCTCCTGGACTCACGGCTCAAGTTGAAGGCAGGTGGGGGCTGTGGCCAGGGCCTTTGCCCAGATCCGGCTGGTTCGCCAGTTGCCCATTCCTGGACGAGATGCCCTCGCACAGTCACTTGGGCTTCGTCATTCCTACTACTGTAACACTCTCTACCTAGGACTGCCCTTTTCACGGAGGCTTCAACTGGTGCAGAATCGGCTGTGCGGGTAGTGATGGGAGCCTCCCAATACTCTATATTACACCCCTCCTGCGCGACCTACATTGGCTTCCAGTTGCCCGGGTGAGATTCAAGGTTTTGGTATTAACATTCAAAGTCCAGCATGGCATGGGTCCAGGTTATTTACGAGAACGACTCCTCCCAACATCAAACACCAACCGCACTGTACGGGCGCACAGACGGGGTCTCCTTGGGGTGCCGTCTGCGACTCAGTGTTGCTTGGCGACAGGCGAGGGCTGTGGCGACTCCCACTCTGTGGAATCTCCTTCTGCTGGAGCTCCGGTTGGCCCCTGATCTCCGCATTTTCCGCCACGATTTGAAGACTTGGCCCTTTTTACAATCTGGGCTGTGCTGATTCTCTGGGGGTTGGTTTTATTTAATTATGGGTTTTAAACCCTAATTGCTTTAATTTGTTTAATATGTTTTTAACTAATTTATTTATTGCTGTATTTTTAGCTGTGAGCAGAGTCCTTTTTGGAGAGGGGGTGGCATATAAGTCGAATTAATAAATAAATAAATAAAAATAAATATAAATTCATCATTCCTCCTTAGCACTGTAAATCATGGCAAGGTTACAAACAGATACATTATCTCAACTCTATATGAAATTCTGAGTCCAAGTAAAGATATTTGCTCTATATAAAAATTTTTCATGATAAATGCCACATTAGAAATTACCAAGAAAACTTTAAAGATGCAGTGTGATAGACAAAAATTTGTATGTTGTTCTAGTTAAAATTGAAACAGCTATGTTAATTTTAAAAAAATTAACTACAGGTGATCGAATCAGTTTCACCTAGTCATTTGCAGTGCAAATGTGTATTCTAGAAGATGTTTGTTTATTTATTTATTTAATTTGTCAATTGCTTACAAAATAATAGGTATAAGTATAAACATGAGTAAGAATACAGGAAATAGGTACGATTAAATGGGGACAATAGGACAGGGACGGGAGGCACGATGGTGCACTTATGCACGTCCCTTACAGACCTCTTAGGAATGGGGTGAGGTCAATAGTGGGTAGTTTGAAGTTAAAGGAGTGGGGGTTTGAGGACCTGACTACAGAGTCAGGTAGTGCATTCCAGGCATTGAGCACTCTGTTGCTGAAGTTGTACTCTGCAATCAAGTTTGGGCGGTTAACATTGACTATGTATCTATTGTGTGCTCTTGTATTGTTGCGGTTGAAGCTGAAGTAGTCATTGACTGGTAGGACATTGTAGCAGATAATTTTGTGTACTACGCATAACTCCAACCGTGGGTAGTTCAAGATTGTCCAAGCCCAAAATTTCAAGTCTGGTGATATAGAGTATTCTGTTGAGAGCAGAGGAGTGTAGCACTCTTCTCAATTGTATTCTGGACTCACTCAATTGTATTAATATCTGATATACAGTGCGGATTCCAGACAGATGAGCTGTATTCGAAGATTGGTCTAGCAAAGGTTTTGTATGCCCTAGTTAGCAATTCAATATTTCCAGAGGAGAAGTTTTGTAAGATTAGATTTACAACTCTTAATGCCTTTTTGGCAATGCTGGTACAGTGAGCTCTAGTGCTTAGGTCATTAGATATGAGTATTCCTAGGTCCTTGACAGAGTGAGGGTCATCAATGAGGTCATAATTGCCTAGTTTGTATTTGGTCTGCTGATTTTTTTTTACCAATGTGTAGGACAGAGCATTTGTTGGTCGAGATTTGGAGTTTCCAATTGTTTGACCATTCAGACACATAATCAAGGTCACTTTGAAAAGCAGTAGCATTGTCAATGGTGTTGAATAGTTTTACACCATCCGCAAAGAGGACGCAGTTGCTTATAAGGTGATTGCAACGGTCAGTTATATAGAGTATAAAGAGTGTGGGTCCTAGAACGCTGCCTTGGGGGACACCACTGTTAACTGGAGCAGGGTTTGATAAAGCGCTCCCTATTTTTACTATTTGTTGCCTGTTTTACAGGAATGCAGTAATCCACTTATGAAGGGATCCAGAAATGCCGTAAGAGTTTAGTTTTAAGAGTAGTTTGTCATGGACCACTGAATCAAAGGCTTTGCAGAAGTCTATGTAAATTGCGTCTATTGCTTTACCCTGGTCGAGTAGAGTAGTCCATATGTTTTTGCAGTGTAGGAGTTGTAGGTTGCAGGACAATTTTTTCCTAAAACCAAATTGTTTTTTGGAGAGTAGGTTGTTTGACTCTAAGTGGACTCTAAGGTGATGAATTGGTTAATGATTGATTCCATGACTCTGCACATGACACAACATAGTGAGATTGGTCTGTAGTTTTCAACCAGACTGGGGTCACCTTTTTTGAAGATAGGGATGACTGTAGCTAAGTACCATAGGTTTGGTAAGGAGCTGGTTTTGAATGATATATCATATATAATGCTTAGGGGTTCTGCTATGGCACAGGAAAGCTTTTTAAAGAAGTATGCACATAATCCATCGGGGCCAATAGATAGGGATGATTTTAGATTACGTAAAGTCTTTTCTAAGTTTTCTTTTGTAAAGTCAGTATGTAGTACTGTTGTGGTACGACTAGGAAATGTGGGGCATGAGCCATTGCTGTTAACAAAGACTGAGCTGAAGAATGTGTTGAAGAGGTTGGCCTTAACAGTTTTGTCGCTGCAGTCTTTCCCATTTGGTCCCTTTAGTCTTTAAGTCTGGAGTTTATAAAATTGTAGAAGGCGTGGGTAGATTTTGTTTATAGGAGGTTTTCATCTTGTTTGCAGTAATAATGTGTGCATTCTGCCTTTATCTGTTGGCATAAGGTGTTGTATCAGTTATTAAAGTTTGCTAATTTTGTTTTTATGCCATAGTGATTTTTTTTATTGGAGTTTTCTTAGTGTTATGGGTATTTTTTTTGTATTTAGGGATTACTAATGGTACATATAGTTTTATGACTCTTTCAAGTTCAAGTAAGAATGCATTATAATGGTCTTCTGTAGTATTACAGTTAGAGAACAGAATGTGCCAATCAAGAGATGATAGGTCGGCATCTATGAGATCATAGTTGGCTTTTTTGAAATTGTATTTTGGAGATCCATCATTATGATCTTCTTTGTGAGGGCATAAATTGAGACAAAAGTCAATCATACTGTGGTCACTGTTTGAAAAGGGTTCTTGTATTTGTAGGCCATAAATTGAGTTTGAGCTGATGCAGAAGATGAGGTCGAGGCAGTTGTTGAGTCTACTGTTGTTAATTGATCTAGTCCCAGTGTAGTAGCAGCATTATACAGGGTTGCATGTATGGGTTCGGATGTACATTCGTTTAGGGTCCAATCTATAAGAGGTAGATTGAGGTCACCAAAGAAAATAAGAGGGTGTGGACAAGAGGCAGCCCACATCAGCAGTGAAGTTAGTTTGTTTGCATGAACTATGTCATAATCAGGGGCTCTGTAGCACAGTAAAAGCGGATAGTGGTATTTAAGGAGAGTTCACAAACGATGGTCTCTGGAAGAGCAAGCTCCTGTGTAATCTGAATCTTTCTTAGATTTAGTGATTTTTTATAGAAGATAGCAACTCCACCTCCTCTACGGATTTTGCAATCTGACTGATAAACGTGATATTCTCTGACTGTGGTAATGGAGTCTGAAAAAGATGCATTCAACCACGTCTCACAGACAAATATAAAATCGAATGTGGCTGTGCTTAGTAAGATGAGGAATTCATGCATTTTGTTTGCGAGGCTTCTTGTGTTGAGTAGTTTGCATTTTAGATATGTAGTAGTGGGTCTGGAGGAAGTAAGGGGGTGCATGCCTATTGTTGGATGTTGGGGTGATGGTTGTTGGGATTTAAGTTGAAGGTCTTGCTTTTGATACATTCTGTGCGGTAGTCAATGTATAGGTTAGTATTTCCTCGTTCTTGTAGTCTTTTGAGTTCAGAGCGTAGTTCACGGGACCGTACACGTTGCTGTAAGGTTAGGTCAGGGCGAGAATGGAGATTCTTATGGTTGATGTTGTTCTTGGCCAGTGAGTTTATAGCGTAAATGAATTTTCATTTGCTTAATTCATTTTTGCAAACGACTCTGCAGAAGTGTGGGGCCAACGAGCCATCACTGTTTTTGAACTCTGGGCCGATGCGGGAAATGTCAAGTATTTCATCAGGGGAGATGCTTGATGCTTGATAGCCAACTGATGATGTTGCGGACATTTGTGATGTCATTATTATCATTTTGTCTTCAAGACTAAATTACAATTTTCTAAAGATTAAAAAACTACTGATCATGTTAAGTCCTGATGATCAAATGATTCCTTTTAAATGCATTATTTCCATACTCTGCCTCATATTATCCCTTAGAGATCTTTCATATAAGAATCACAAAACAAAGTCTCTTATGCCGAGTAACTTAGAAAAGTGCTAATTTCCAGAATCCTGCTCTGTCTTCAAATAGGAAATAAATAAGTCACAGTTCATCAGCATATGTACTCTCCCAAAATCCAGTGATGTCAAAAATGGCCAAATTTGGATTATGCCATTTTGAACTCCCCAAAAATAGTCTGGAAAATAGACATACCTTTTCTGGTGATTAAGAGGGATAGGTGACTGATTCAAATGTAAGAAACTGTATACCTATTATAAATTAATGTATGATCTTCAACAGGAATCAGCATCTGGAACATTACTTGCCTGTCTGTTCCTTCAGTTTTTAACCAAGATCTTAAAGCTTTTAAAATCCATTGAACATTTTATCCAACTCTACTATTTACATACACAAAGATTAATTGGCTTGACAATCTTGGTACAATCAGCTTATTCAATATATGCTTTGATTCAATATGCATCAAATAAGATGGCAACAATTCCCAAAACAAAACACCTGTTTGCGGACTACTTTCTCATCTCTCTTAGAAGTGAGCTCCAACTCCCAACATGCATCTATTTCTTTCCATAGTTAGATATTAAATTCTTCCCATTCATATTTAGTATTTTTTTAAATGTGCTTTGAAGTATAGAATGTTCTTGGACCTGCATGTTGACCATGGAAATATCACAGAACAAAGACTGGCTTTAGCCCCATAGTTCTAAAACATCAGAATGATTCACCAAAATTGGTTTATGTGCCATAATGTAATTAACAATATTGTTAATATTCTTCATCTCAAGAATATTTCTTTATTTTTTCTCTCTATGGATATATCTTGCAGTATGTTTTCAGCATGGCTTTTTACCTTTCATGAAAATTTTTAAAAAATCCTTTTCCTCTGGTATGATCTGAATTTTTGACAGTATTGTTCATATTGTCCTCAGGCAGAAACCTAGCATTCAAGAAAAACAAACCAGCACGTACACACAGAGCAACCATTACACCAGGTTCAGTCAGGTGACTCTAATCTAACACACAGGAAAACAAACATCTGTATGGAAGAAGCCCAAACCAAAGGAAGAAGCCCAAACCAAAGGCAAAGAAACAAGCAGTTCAGAAACCAAAAATCTACCTCTTTTTGCCTCTTCAAGCAAGTTATCCAGTTTGCTGATGTAGTTAACTTTCTATTTTTTCCTTCAATCCATACCAAACCCAGAGTTTTCCTAAACTCACTGATGCCAGCCATTTCTTGTTTTTATCTTATAGATTTTGTTATGCTAAACACATCTCTGTCACATGTGTCAAGAAATGTGCATGTTTGTGCTGATTAAATGATATATCTGTGTATCATTTAAGTATGTCTAATATTTACAGTACACACCAATAGAAAAATGAACTTTCTAGCTACTGAAATGGGAAGCTATTTGACCTCAGTCTAATATGGCTATTTTCTTATTAAAACTATTGACCAAGAATAGCCTGTGAGTCTAAAACCAAAAGAAAAATGAAAGCCCACAGAGAGTCTTGAAGAAAAATGTGAGAATTAAGCTTTTAAAATCCCTGAACTATTTCTCAATATCTATTCAATATTATATCCTTTCCTAATATTATTTTTTTCCTAAATTGAAGCCTGAAGTATTTTCCTTAAAAAGAAACAAATGTATTGATCTTAAATGAAACAGATTTAATATTAAATTGAATTGAATCTATTATTTGCAACGTAAGGAAATAATGTTCTGGATCTATCAAGGGACTTCAACATTTCATTTTGTCTTGTCTTGCATGTTTCATGTAAGAGTCAAAGAAATCCATCACTTGAAAACTATATTTTTTCAAGTGTACTGTGAATCGGAAAAAAGAGAATGAGTGCTTAATATCATTTATCAAAGCACAAAAAGAGCAGCAGGAGACCCAAACAGGGGGAGGTCACAGCCAACAACATTTCTGCAAATAAAATAGTGCTGTAGAAGCATCAAATGCAAATTACTGTTTGTTAGAGAAGTTTAATGGACTTCCACGTCACTTTATAAAATGCTTAATTGTAATCCCCCTTTTAATAACACCACCAGATTCAAGGGGAAGATGCCCTGCTGATGGCAATTACAATCTGTCAAATAGCATATTTATTTACACTTGGTTTCTAAAGCTCTAAGATAAAAAAAGGAATTCTTTTCTACTTGTCAACAAACTATAATTATTGTGTATCCTTCTGTCACTTGCTACACAAAACTTTGGGTCCTAATTATATCTACTGCAACAATTTTGTAAATGGGGTGCTTCTCTTTCCCTTTCGTTTCCAGGAATATAATTAACATCAAGCATTTATTTATTTTATTCATTCCAAAGTAACTTTTGGGAGAATGTTAAATATGTTGATAATTTTGTATCTATGCTTCAATGGATCATAGGATTAGAAGGGAACTTGGAAGTAGTCCTTCCTTGGTATGGATCTGCATATCCCTGACTCCTGAAGTCCTACTGAGGCTTTATCTCTATCTATGACAAGAAAAGGCATCAACTCTCAAAACACCCTGTTTCTCTGTCAAGCAATGTATGCCATGCAAACCTTCCTCTACTGTTTAGTCAAAATCTGTTGAGTTGCTTCTTGTGAGACTTTCTGTACATACACATTTATTTAAAGGAAGGTGGGTATTTTTTTTCAGCTACGGTATTATTCCAACAGCCGGAAACAGTTACAGATGCAAAGTGTGAGATGATTAATTAAGACCAGAGGTATATACTATGCAATGGGAATGTCCTATATTGTATGGTAATTTTAGTGGCTTCTGTCTTAAGTCACTAATTAAGTTTACATTTTTACTGTTACATTCACACATTTTTATTATTCTTACGCTTTTGCTAATGCACACATTACTTTTAAAATGACACTGTCACCTTGTTATCTCTATGAAAGACTTCCAATTCTGGAAGTAAACATATAGAATATCTTGTACAATATTAAAAACAAATGTGATGTATTAAAACTGATATGCTGAGATTTCATATCGTATTGACAGTAATCAGATATGCATGCATCTCCTTTAACACAGATTGCAGATTGACAATATATGTATATCATTGGTAAACAGAAATTTCAAAGTGTCTAATTAATTCTCCTTTATTTCACAATGGATGTACAGCATGATTTAATGATTAATTTAATTGGCCTATCCAACTGCTACATGTTTCTATTAAAAGGGCATAAGGAAACACTTAAACAAATATAAAGTCTGATTCTGTATGTTATTTTACATAACTTATTCGAGTAAATATTGTTTATCAAATGAGAATTACATCTAATCTTTTGCTGTGTTAAAAATTATCTGCTGACAAAATGACAATAGATATGAAAATGTGACTGAACAAATACAATACACAGTATTCTTTTCTATTCTAAACCAATTTTAGCTTAATCAAAGAAAACTAAGTTATATGACACTTTTCAGATACTATGTTGCAATTATATTCTATTATGTCCACAATGAGTACAATAAACTTTGCTACTTTATATGATCAATACTTTATATACTATTTAATGAGAAACAAAAGATCCTTAGTTTCCAATTTAAATGTATGTTATGGTGAAATGTAGAAATCAAGAAACATAAATGAAGGCCAGTGAGCATTTGCTCAAAAACATAAATTAGTGTCATCTTTTCTATGAACAGGAAAGAAGTACATAATCTGCATGCAGCTCCAGCACTCTATTTGCAGTTCTAATAGAGAGCAGCAACATTTCCAAACCTTGTTTTGCCTTGAAATGTTTTCATGGGCTATAATAGGTGTCATGAACCTTGCAGAAAAATTAAGATATCCATTTGTCCTTTAACCAATCTAATTATTCCTATGGTTGTTTTAAGGGGCGAAGAGTAAATAATTCATCTTGGTAAGTCACCCACACTGTCCCTTTAACCATGCAGAAGAAAAGAAAGACAAAAAGTTTGGCTTCATTGATGACAGTATTGGTTATTCCATTGGAATAAAAAAAATACTGCTCACTATTGCTGTTAAACAGCCTTCTCCTGCCAATACTAATTTTGTACTGGAAAGCATAGCCCTACTTTGAGAGAACAAGAATATAATATCTTGCCAGAAAAATCTTCAGGAAATCATTACTAATCATCTTAGGACCTGCCTCATTTGATGGGAGGTAGCATCCTATGTTTTATATGTTGAATAGGACTATTTCAAACAGCCATGTGCTTGATATGCTGAAAACTGTAGTTCATATCTGGAAAACGTTGGTTGGAGAGGATTCCCTTAAGACTAGATCAACCTTGAACATGACATGCAACAAAATGAGCTTTACTGTAATTATATCCACCAAGGATGAAAAATACTGAATATCTTTCAGTACACTACATGTAGCTCCAAGTTGGCAGATATGCAGAGAACATTTTGAGGAAGTTTCTAGATTACAGATTATAGATCCTATGCTGGTAAAATAAAATTCTAAAATATAATTTCTAAAAACTGCTGTGTGAAAGCCTCAAAATTATGATAGATGGTAAACATAACTATATAATAGATGCATTTGATGATCATCACGGCATCTGGAAATTGGAGTAAATGATTTCTTATCATGATTTAATAAATGAAATGAATGAAAAGGTACCCAGAGAAGTTATGTATTTGTGAATTAAGAGAAAAGGAAGACTTTAATCATTAGAGATTTGATTTTTTTAGCAGGAGCGCTTGTTTAAGAAGGTGTTCTCACCATAAGCAGAGTGCTAAAAGAACATTCAGTAATTAAGCAGATTGTCCCATTAAAAAGGAAAAATGCCTATAATACAGGTAACACTCAGTTAAGGAGAGCCCCCGTTTAGTTACTGTGCGAAGTTACAACAGCATGGAAAAAGTCAGTTTACAACCAGTCCTCACATTTATGACTGGCAGAGTGTCCTTATGGTCTTGTGACAGAAATTCATGCGTTTTGCAGTTGGCAGGACATTACAACAGTTACAGCATCTTATGGTCGTTTGATTATCTTTCCCACATTTCAGTCAATTTAGAATAAGTAGAATCAATGGAGAAGATGGTGGTAAATTTACAAGTCACGTCTACATGATGCCTCAATGATTATGGTGACTTGCTTAATAACTGAAAGGGAAGTGACATCACAAATCTGTTTTATTAATGTGATATTTTGCTTAGTGACTGCATCACTTATTGATAAAGTTGCCAGTCCTAATTGTGGTCACGGATATAGATGCCTTGGGTGCAAAATATAAGCTAATTCTATTACTTTCAGGTATGATTTTTTTCAAAATATTCGTTTACTATCATTTAGAATTTAAGGTGTGCTTTTAATATATGCTTCAGTTGATAATGATCCTCTCTTCTCTATTCGCTTTGTTGTTATTATTATCAGTTATTATTGTTATTAGTAACATTTGGGTAATAAATGGATAATTTTTTCTGTCTCTTTTTCTATTTTAGATATCACATTCAAAGTGTTTAAGTATTTAAAGGAAATAAAATACATCCTAACATTTCTTTCTATTTTCTCAAACATGTCATATTGTTTATGTTCTATTCTATCACTCAGAGAATGTACTGTTAAAATAGAGTAGATATTATCCAGAGACACTAAACACATTTTAAAAAATATCCAAAATCTACAATCAGCCAATATAATTCAATATAGCAGGTGCTATATTGAATTGTCTTGGGGTGATTAGCTTTCAAAAGTTCTCAATTGGAGCATAAAATGGAAAGGAGTAATAGATGATAGATTCAAGTCTGACACCAGGAAGACAGAATAAAATGTCAGTTTTACATAGATTAAAACAATGTGTTATCTATAGAATCTCCCCAGGGATCAGATTGGTCCAACTAAGTTGGCTTTCCAAAAGGCTTTTAAAGACATAATTTTGTCATGGGACCTGGCACAATTCATGCAATGTTTATGTTGTTTTCCTGTTGTGATTTTGTTTTTCAGTTTGGCTAAGTATTATGCTTTTTTGTTTTTATGTTATTTATGCTGCTTTTAATTGTTATTATCCACCCAGAGTCATGTATTTGAGATGGATAGCCTTATCAATTAAGAAAAAATAAAATAAAATGTTAGTTTTACACAGAATAAATTTAGTTTTATAATGGAATAACAGAAGTGAAAAAGGATGATTTTGAGGAATGGTTGGTATTCTGGATAGACATGGGACTGCCATCCTATTAACAACCAGCAGAGACAACATTGTACATTTCTCATTTGCTTGTTCTCTTTCACAAAAAACATCTCATTGCCTATAACTAATTGGCTAATGCTTAAATATGAGCAAAGAAATTGCCTCAATGAATTATCCTTTCATTGTAACAGTTTTCTAATTTTAATTACAAAAAAAGTCATGAGAATGAGAAGAGAAAAGAAAAAAAAATCTGGAGCAACTGTACCAGTATGGAGAAAAAAGTCAGTTTCAGGAGAGAAAAGTCAGTTTCTCCAATAAGGAGGATATGTTTAAAATGATGGGACCTTGGTGCTTTTTGAGCTTGTTTCATTGCAGAAATTTCTTTACCAAACTGGTAACATCACCAGGGCCAGAGTAACACCTTGTTTAAGTAATGAAACATCTGCAAGAAAACAACAAGCTCATGAAAGCACTAAGGGCCACGTAATATTTTCTTTCATGGAGTTAAACCATATATGTTGCTCCACCACTTGATTCTAGTCTGACTGACATTCCAACAGATAGTCACTGACAGAGGTCTTACACTACTAAAAAGTGTATGGCCTGGCAGAACAATTGCATAATGAATTGTTTTGTAATGAGTTGCCAACAATTGGTCCAGCTAATAAAATAATGTTGACATTTACTGAGATATAGAGTCCCCCTCAGCAGATAATGATCTTCCTAGAATCATAGAATCAAAGAGGGCTATTTCGATCATTGACTCCAAACCCATGTTGAATGCAGGAATTACTCCAACAGATAGCTGCATCATAAAGATGAGCAAAGCTGTCATTTGAAAGAAGAGTTTTGTAATGTACAATATTTATTGGGGTTTTCCATAAATAAATTAATAGTAAGTAAGAAAGAAAATACAAAGTAGTCATGCAGTTAAAGCAGTTAATGCTTTAAAATTGTTTCTGAGCTGTTTTCACAATCATGTCCCTTCATGGCAATTTTACTTTGCTAAAGGCTCCAGTGAAACTGTTTATTAGTTGTGTATGGCCTCACAGAAAAACTGGGAATATGTGAAGCAGACATGCAAAACTTGCAAAAGAGTTATCCTGCATCAAGAAAGGTGCTACAATCACACTGGCATATATGGCAAACCACTTGTTTCAAATTTTTGCACAGACCTACTATCCGGAATTCCCTTGAGCACATTCACTGAAAGAAATCCATTGTTCTGAAGACTGGCTCCAATGTTAAAATGCTGTTTCTGATTTGAAGTATTTTCTAAAATGTAATCAAAATCTTCATTCCTGCAACTTAAATTCATTATTTCTGTAATCCTGGAAAGCTTTCATGTAGTTTGAAACAAAAGAAGACATGCCTTGACCTTCATTTGCCTTCTTGAAATATGATATTTGATCCCTATTTTCTAGCCTTCATGTCTCATGAAAAATATATTAACCTTTTCAATCTCCTTAATAATACTTAATACCAACTTCTCTGCCATCTTCGTTACCATTTTCTTAACCTGCTTCAATTTCTAAGGATCTTTCTTAAACTCTGAGGCCCAGAACAGGTAATGAAAAAATGAAAAGAAAAGAGAATGGTATAATTGCTTCTTATCATTTAGAAAGTTTACATTGCTTGAGTGAACCTCAAATTGCATTTATATTTGTTTCTATCCAGATTACATGTCTTATGTTTAGCTTTTTTTCCTCCCTGAGGTGACAGCACTTTCTTAAAACAAGGAGGTTATACCTTTCAGTTTTCATCCCATCTCTATGGCCTTGCAAATATTGCAATCAAGTCTCATCATAATCAGCACAAAAAGAAAGATACCTTTGTATGGTGCAGCTTGGGTTACTTTTCAATATGCTACACCACACAATGTCTTCTTTGTTACTCTGGTTATTGCTTCTGTGCCATATACACAGGATAAGAAAAAAAAGATGCAAAAAAGAAAATGAAAAAGTATTTCTTTGTTTTAAGACAGATCAAGAATAGCAATTACATCCAGATAGTCCTCAACTTATGACAGTTCATTTAGTGATCATTGGAAGTTACAAAAGCACTAAAAAAGTGACTTGTGACCATTTTTTACACTTATGACAGTTGCAGCATCCCTGTGGTCTCATGATCAAAATTCAGATGCTTGGCAACTAATTCATATTTATGACAGTTGCAGTTTCTTGGGGTCCTGTGTCAGCTTTTTTTTTGATAAGCAAAAAAAGTCAATGGGAAAGCTAGATCCATTTAACAACTGTGTTACTAATTTAATAATTGCAGTGATTCACTTAACAACTATGGCAGCAATGGTTGTAAAATGGGGCAAAACTCAACGACTGTCTTAGTTAGCAACAGAACTGAGGACACAATCTAATACCCTGCTCAGTGAAGAAATTCAAATAAAATTTGAATTTCCCCTTCCTTTTCTTTTAAACCATGTTCCATATCCATGCAAAGATAAAGGTTTCCCTCGCACATACATGCTAGTCGTTTCTAGCTCCATTACAGAGCCAGCGCTATCCGTCAGCGCTATGTGGTCATGTGGCTGGCATGACTAAATGCCGAAGGCTCACGGAACGCTATTACCTTCCCACCAAAATGGTCCCTATTTTTCTACTTTCATTTTTACATGCTTTTGAACTGCTAGATTGGCAGAATCTGGGACAAGTAACAGGATAGCACTCCATTACGCGGTGCTAGGAATTCAAACTGCCGACCTTTCTAATCGATAAGGTCAGCGTCTTAGCCACTGAGCCACTCCTCCCTTCATGTCTATGTAGCAGATCTTAAATAATGCTATCATACCTGTCATCTGTCTTTTCCAAAATTTCTGCAGTGCCTTCTCCTAAGACTTATTCTATCATCCTTGTTGCCCTCTTTCTATCTCTCCCAATTGTTTGGTAATGATTCTTAAAGTATGTTACCTAGACTAGGACAAAGATTTTGGTATAGGCCTAATCAAGGCTGAAAAATAGCTACTATCCCAGGGCAGTAGCTCTGTTGAATTCTACTGTATAGTGCAGTGTTGGTGCGATGTCGGGGGTTTTCAATTCAATGTGTGGAGTGTGAAGGATGTATGTTTGTGTTTATTTTCATGGTCATGATGTGCACTGAAGATGGTGTTTGATTTCATTGTACGAGGTGGAATGACAATAAAGCAAACTAACAATACAGAATAGAATGGAATTCACAAGCTACATTTATTGATGAAGCTTAAAATTGCATTTACCTTCTTTGATATCTTGTCACACTTAGGATTAATATTCAGTTTCTGAACAATCATAATTCCAAAACCTTTTCACGAGTATTATTACAAAATCAAGTGTACCTCCTTCTTTTCCTGTTACATACTTTTTTTCCCTAATAACCTTACATTTTGTTTCCATTATCTTTCACTCTATTATGTATTCACATATCCAGCAGTATGATTCCAGGGAAGCCTTCCAAATATAGCTATAAATTCATAGGGCATATGTAAGCCAAATGTTTTATTACATGTGGCTGGTAGTTATACTGAGAAAAAGGCATGATTCATACTTCTAATATTGTGAAATATCATAGCCTTGCATGAATAGTACGTTTTAAATTAAATAGCAGCTGATGTTTTTAGATATTAGCCAAAAGGATTTTCATAGATCATTTCCTTTCAAAATTACAGAAAGACAAGCTTTTTAAAATGTGAACTGTAAAATCAATGTAAAATAATATTGTAAGATCTATTCATCTTTCCTCATAAATTAAAAATTAAATATAATACTAAAAGCTTTAATTTGTTAAAAAGTTAGGCTCTACTGTTTTAAAAAAATCACTTAAAAGAAGCAAATGACTTGAACCTAAATAAACCATGCAGTGTGTTTTCTTTCTTCTACTAGGTTATCAATATTTTTCTTCCAGTTTCTTTATTAAAATTCCCAAAGTATCTTGAATAGTTCCCCAACTATAAGTCCTCAACTTACAACCACAATTGGGCCCAAAATTTCTGTTGTTAAATGAGACATTCGTTAAGTGAGTTTTGCCCTATTTTATGACTTTTCTTGCCACAGTTGTTAAGTGAATCATCACAGTTGATAAATTAGTAACCCAATTGTTAAGTGAATCTGGCTTCTCCATTGACTTTGCTTCCCCGAAGGTCACAAAAGGTGATCACATGACCTTGGGACACAGCAACAGTCATAAATATGAACTAGCTGCCAAGCATCTGAATTTTGATCACATGTCCATGGGGATGCTGCAAAGGTGGCAACTTTGAAAAATTGTTATAAGTCACATTTTTCAGTGTCATTGTAATCATTGTAAAATGGTCACTAAATGAACCATTTTAAGTCAAGGACTACCTGTATTTACTTTTTCTTAATGACTTTCTCAGTCTGAATATCCATAAGCTCTCAAAATTCTACTGCTCCTTCTTTGAAAGAAATAGATATGAAACTTCAGTTCTTTAGGGAAATACTTGGCTTCCAAACTCTAGCCCTCAGTACAGAAACAGTCTTGCAATATACCATTACTGGAATCTAGTACATATGTGTTAAATACTGTTCTTATCCTCTTAAGATCTTCATAGGATTCAGATATTTTTCTTTATATCAAGTCTGTATTCATTTCATCCCAAAAGGTGAAACTTGAAGCAGCATTTAGACTCTATGTAGGAACAGATATTAATTCAGTCCGGAAAAAAAAGTATATAGTAAACCACCTCACATAAATGATTCTGGGTGGTTTAGAAAATTAAAAATACCCCACCTCTCGAACTATAACTCTTCCACACCCAAGGATAAAGTATTAACTACTAATAACCCATAGTGGCAGAACTCATCCTCCCACCCCAATGAAAATGCCTTCAATGCCTTGTGAAAGTCTAACAAGGTTGGGCCATTTTCTTTCTTTCTTTCTTTAGTTTTCAGTGAAATATTCTAGTTTTCATGATTCAAAGGGCTATTTGATCGTTAATAATTTTCTAATAATTCAGTAGCCATGGAAATTAACCACACATGCTGAAAAAGAAATATTAAAGAAGAATACCATCCCAAAATCTTTTCCCAAAGAATAAATATCCTATTTAATGTTAAAAAAAACTTGAGACAAGAATACATGCTGTATTCAATAACATATGCAAATTAATAAGCTTACCACAGACAAAGAATTTGAAAGCATCGTTCCATCTTGGCCAAGCATATTAGAGACTGTGATTTCAGGTAGATCCATATTTTGGGGGTGGAATGAAATCAGGCCATTATGGTTGAGAGGGTGACACAGTGAAGGGTAACCAGATTCTGTGTCATTCAAATGCACTAGTGAATTGTCAGGTAATGAAGGTGGAGTGATGGGAGGTATGTTAAAATCTTCACTTTCAAGGCTTGGACCAGGAAAAGACTGTTGAAAGATGAAAGAAAAGTTTTAATTAAACTATGAAAAGCAAAGTAATCCATTACTACTTCAAACTGACAAAACACTTTTTCAAACACTGTAAGCAATATAAAGTTTACAAGCAAAATGAAGTTTATGACTGGCATAATGTTAGGAAATAATTCTTTACACACTTTAAAGCACCTATCCACTGTATTGAGGCATTTGTATTACAATGAATGAGAAAATAGTTTTCTTGGAGGTTTAAAACCTTTCATATTTTCACAGCTTCCATTAAGTAGAATTCTCTCCACCTCAGTGGCTAAATTTAAGGCTTCATTACAATTTTCTAAGAGCCTTCACGGGGCTGAATATGAGCTAGAGAAGTGGAATTCAATTTATAAAATTAATATTAGATCAAAAAGACCTCCTAACACTCATTGCCACTCAAGAGCAGAAACAATACAAGTGGAGAAAATCTTGTTCTTAAGCGTTGTTCTATAGTGCATAAAAGAATAATAAATTCAATTTGCTACATTCAGTGAAAATTAGCTTTAGATACAAAATGTGCTATATGAAAATACAGCATTTCTGATTCTGCTTTTTTATTTTAGTAAGAACAATCTTAATAATGAATACTTACGTCCATCCACAATTATTGGTAATGTCAACTTAGTTAATCAGAATCTTTGGCCTTGGCCAAATCTAACTATTCTCTTAAGAGGAGCTGAGTGGCATGTCTCTCATGGAAATGAAGAAGAGGCTATGATAGCCTAAGATTGCTTGAAAAAAGACATGATGATAGAGAAATGCAATAAGTCTTTATTTAAATTTTTTTTACAAAAAATCATTAAAAGTTCTTCCAAAATGGGTTAATCAGGGCATGATCATTCCAATGCTCATCTCTGGAATACTACTGGAAATCAACTACTGTATGTATATACTCATAAACTCAACAATATTCTTACTTCACCTCATCTGCTGGTGTTTCCCTGGCTAACCTGTCAAAAAGCATCTCTAAAACTTTGCAAACAATTCTGGTAATTTCCAATAATCCTTTATTTCCCTCAATGAGCAGCATGAGCTATTTGTCTGCTTTTTCAGCAGACTAATGGCAACGGTGGTCTTGGGCCAATCTATAGGAAATACCACTTGAATCTAGTAATAAATGATTTACACTGCATCATGAAAATCAAGAATTGATCTTGAGACATCCATCCCCAAAATTGTGGAACTGCTTTCAGCTGGGATAAGGTTTATCCAAATTATTGTGCTAGCTGCATCATAGCATTGTGCAGTTTGCTATTTGTATATCCATCTGTTTACTGATGCATCATCAAAGAAATCATCCCAGGGTTCTCATTCATGGCACAAATGATCAAGCTCAAATTGCTCTACTATGCATTCATTATACAAAATCCTAGCTCTCTGGAAAAGGCTCTGTTGTGCTAGCAAAACTGGAAAGAAAGAAGATGAGAAAGATCAGCAGCAAAGTGGATGGACTAAGTTACAGTAGCCATGAGGGCACCATCAGGAGACCTGAAAAAATATGTTAGGAATAGATTATCATGGAGAAAATCTATCTATGTGGTTGTTAGGAGTAAAAAAGTGACATAATCAATCAATCAATCAATCAACCATCTCTCTGATGGGAGACTACAGAGGCATTCAGGATTGATGTCAGCCATTCAAAATAGGTAAGGTCAAGAGACAGACACAGTAGCAATTCCAAGGATTGCTCTTTATTGTTAGGAAAAATAACAGAATCTTGAAAGCCTGTCTAAGTTTCTTTCTACTCCAACTTATATCAAATATAATCAAGGTAGGGTTATTTTGATTTTCTTCTTTACACTGCTGTATTTTTCAGGACCGAATAATAGTTTTTTAAAGTCCTGCTTAAACAATTCACTCATTCCCCCCTCATTTCCAAAACCGGGTCTACATTCCTTTTTATATGCAAGCTAAGAGAAAACAATTTAAGATATAATGAGGGCAAAATAGATTTTGTGTGTGTGCACAGAAGTGCATACATTGCTCAAATGACTCATATTATGTCTTTGCATATTACTCACCAAGTACAAATATTTTATACAAGCCAATATAAAGACATTCACCTAAATGTTGATTTCTCTATTTTCAATTTCCTGCTGGCTGACAATATTAATTAAGCAGATGGTGAATGACTGACAGAACTGGAGTGATAATTTTCTAAATAATAGTGAACCAACTGCACCATGCTGGATGTCAACAAGACAAATGAATTTTTCTAGAAAATTAGCTTGAATTTTCTTTCCCCAATTTTTAGAGTAAATTGTGTTTATTTTTGTTAACTTGCTCTTTAACAAACATTAGCAGTGTAGGTGTTACCAGTGTAGGTGTGGCAGCTAAGTAGAACTTTATATCAGCACTTTAATGGCCAATTTTATCCTGCTTTTTTCTGCATGTTTACTGGAGCATGCCATAGTGTACCTTTTAATGCTCAAAAAGTTCAGAAATAGTTGCTATTTGCTTAGATCCTCTTGTTTCCTATTCTGTTTTGCTCTTGCAACACATAGATTATAGCTGAGAAGAAACTGCATTGAGTCACAGAAAAGGAAGTGCAAGATCTATTTCACAGACAAAAGCCAGAAAAAGCACCAGGCCCTGATAAAATAACTCCTTCTTGCTTAAAAGTCTGTGCTGACCAATTGGCCCCCATCTTCACCTGAATCTTCAATAAATCACTAGAGATGTGCTATGTTCCTTCTTGCTTCAAACACTCTACTATCATCCCAGTGCCAAAGAAGCCCTCCATCAAGGAACTGAATGACTACAGACCAGTTGCTCTAACATCTGTAGTTATGAAAACTTTTGAAAGGCTAGTGCTGTCCCACCTGAAAACTATCACGGATCCTCTGTTAGATCCCCTGCAATTTGCATATCAGGCAAATAGATCAACAGATGGTAATGTTAATATGGCTCTGCACTACATCCTACAACACCTTGAATCTCCAAATACCTATGCAAGGGTTCTCTGCAGACTTTAGTTCAGCATTCAATACCATCATTCCAGACATTCTTCTAACTAAACTAAACCAGCTAGCGGTACCTGAACACACTTGTAAGTGGATCATAAGCTTCCCAACAGACAGGAAGTAACAGGTGAAGCTAAGCAGAATCACATCAGATACCTCTACAATTAGCACAGCTACCCCCCCCCCAAGGCTGTTTACTCTCTCCACTTCTCTTTATACACCAATGACTGCATCTCAAACAACTTATCTGTTAAATTACTGAAGTTTGCAGATGATACAACAGTGATTGGTCTCATTTGAAATAATGACGAATCTGCATACAGATGGGAGGTTGTGCAACTTGCCTTGTGGTGTAACTGGAACAATCTGGAACTGAACACACTCAAAACCGTAGAAATGGTGGTAGACTTTAGAAGAAACCCTCCCATACTACCACCTCTTACAATACTAGACAACATAGTATCAACAGTAGAGACCTTCACATTTCTAGGTTCTATCATATCACAAGACCTAAAATGGACACCTAACATCAAAAATGTCATCAAAAAAGCACAACAAAGAATATTCTTTCTGCACCAACTCAGAAAGCTCAAACTGCCCAAAGAGCTGCTGATACAGTTCTACAGAGGGATTACTGAGTCTGTCATCTGCATCTCTATAACTGTCTGGTTTGGTTCTACAACCCAACAAGACAGACATAGACTTCAAAGGGTAATTAAAAAACAATTACTACCAACCTGCCTTCCATCAAGGACCTGTATACTACACAAGTCAAAAAGAGGGCTGTGAAAATATTTACAGACCCCTCACATCCCGGACATAAACTGTTTCAACTCCTACCCTCAAAATGACACTATAGGTACGGGGCAAATGACTGCCCCCCCCCGCTGAGTGTGGAAACAGAAGCAGGTGGGGGTCTGGCCATAAACCCTGGCCTGGTTTAAATGGAATGTCTGGCCTGCCAGAGGTGGGAGGGTCAGTTGGGGTTGGGGTGGAGATGTCGGAGGTGTCAGAGAGCCAGAGTATTGTGGTCATGACGGGGAGAGGTAGATATGGTAGGAGCCAGGGGGTAGGCTGCTCACGGGGAACAAGGACTCGCTACATCAAAGCAATTACTTGCTCCAGCCCTCCAGGCCCCTCCCTTATTCCTGGTGATTCGGGGAATCGAGGCCCTGAACTCAGGCTGTTGCTGTTGAATGTCAGATCTGTTATTAACATGGCCCCCCTCATTCGGGATTTAATCCTTGAGGAGAGGGCTGACCTGGCATGTATCACTGAAACTTGGCTGGGCCAAGAGGGTGTTGTCCCTCTTTCAGAGATGTGCCCACATGGGTTTCAGATACTGCACCAGCCGTGACTTCAGGGAAGGGGTGGAGGGGTAGCAACCATTGTACGGAAGAGCTTTTGTTCTCGCAGGCTCCCTGCTCCGGAGATTGTGAGGTGTGAGTCTCTCCTCTTGAGGCTGGACTCAGGAGTTCAGCTGGGCTTGTTGCTAACATACCTGCCTCCCAGCTGCGTTGCAACAGCCCTGACTGTGCTGCTGGAGGTAGTAGCCGGGTTGGCGGTGGAGTTCCCCAGGCTTATGGTGCTGGGGGATTTCAATTTGCCATCACTCGGTGAATCCTCAGATGCAGCCCAGGAGTTCATGGCTTCCATGACAACCATGGACCTGACTCAAGTAATTCAGGATCCGACACATGGGGGGGGACACACACTTGACCTGGTATTTCTCTTGGAGCAGTGGAAATATGATCTGAAATTAAGGGGTAGAGACATCTTTCCATTGTCATGGTCAGATCATTCCCTGCTGAGGCTAGACTTTGGGATGCTGCTCCCCTATCATAGGGAGGTAGAACTGATTAAATGGTTCCGCCCCAGGCACCTAATGGACCCAGAAGGGTTCCAGAGGGAGCTTGGGGAGATATCGGATTCCCTGATCCACAGTTCGGCTGATGCCCTGGTTGCTGCCTGGAATAGGGCGATAGGGCATTAGACCGGGTTGTGCCTTTGCGACCTCTCAATGGTGGCCGATCTAGGATGGGTCCTTGGTTTATGAGGAGCTCCGGGAGATGAAGCACCAGAAGAGACATCTAGAGCGACGCTGGAGGGCCAGTAGATCCAAATCTGACCAAACACTTTTAAGAGCCTTTATTAGGACTTATTTAGTGGCGATACGGGCGGCAAAATGCACACATTTTTCTGCACTTATTGCATCTGCAGACTCTCGCCCAGCCGCCCTGTTTAGGGTGACTCGCTCTCTTCTAAATCGAGAGGAAGCAGAGGAGCCCTTACGAGGGAGAGCTGAGGACTTTGTACAGTTTCTGTCGGATAAAGTCACTCAGATCCGGATGGACCTGGACTCCGATTAGGCAATTCTGACCGAGATGACAGGGGTGAGTCTTAGTCCTATTATATGGAGTGAGTTTGATCCTGTGGCTCCCAAGGAAGTGGACAAGGCCATGGGAGAGATGAGTTCTTCCACTTGTTCACTGGACCCGAGCCCTTCCTGGCTGGTCTCGGCCAGTAGGGAGGTGACACGGAGCTGGCTCCAGGTGTTGGTCAATGCTTCTTTGAGAGAGGGGTCCTTCCCGCAACTATTAAAAGAAGCGGTGGTAAGGCCCTTCCTCAAGAAGCCTTCCCTGGACCTGGCTGAATTAAAGAACTTTCAGCCAGTCTCCAACCTCCCCTTTGTGGGGAAGGTTGTTGAAAAAGTGGTGGCACTCAGCTCCTGTGGTCCTTGGATGAGACGGATTATCTAGACCCTTTTCAATCGGGTTTCAGGCTGGCTACAGCACGGAGACTGCTTTGGTCGCTCTGTTTGATGATCTCTGGCGAGCCCAGGATAGGGGTCATTCCTCTATCCTGGTGCTACTTGATCTCTCGGCGGCTTTCGATACCATTGACCATGGTATCCTTCTGTGGCGGCTGAGAGAGTTGGGAGTGGGAGGCACCGTGTTATGGCCGGTTGCAGTTGGTGTTGGTAGGACAGAGGTCGACCATCCGGCCCCTCATTTATGGGGTGCCTCAGGGCTCAGTCCTCTCTCCCCTCCTATGTAATATCTACATGAAACCGCTGGGTGAGATCATCCGACAGCATGGGGTGGGATAACAGCAATATGCGGATGACACCCAGCTGTATATCTCCGCTCCATGTCCGTTCAGTGAAGCAGTGGATGTGATGTGCTGGTGCCTGGAAGCTGTGAGGGTCTGGATGGGAGTCAACAGGCTCAGACTTAACCCAGACAAGACTGAGTGGCTGTGCGTACTGCCCCCCAGGGACCATGTTGATTTTCCATCTTTGGTTTTGGGTGGGGAAATTGTCCCCCTCAGAACGGGTTCGCAATCTGGGTGTCCTCCTAGACCCACGGCTGAAATTGGAGCAACATCTATCAGCCATGGCTAGGGAAACTTTTGCACAGGTCCACCTTGTGCACCAATTGCGACCCTACCTGGACCGGGAGGCTCTCTTCACAGTCACTTATGCCCTAGTCACTTCATGACTGGATTATTGAAGAGCATTCGGAGACTTCAGTTGGTCCAGAAACAGCTGTGCGAGCTGTTGTGGGTGTCCCGAGATACACCCACATATCACCAATTCTCCGCAAGCTGCACTGGCTTCCTATCACTCTCTGGGTGCAATTCAAGGTGTTGGTCATTACCTATAAAGCCCTATATGGCTCAGGACCAGGTTATCTCCAGAATTGTCTCCCACCCTGCGACTCCCTGCGACCGGTAAGATCCCACAGAGTTGGTCTCCTCCGGGTTCCGTCAGCTAAACAGTGCTGGCTGGTGGGCCCGCGGGAGAGGGCCTTCTCTGTGGCTGCTCCGGCTCTCTAGAACCAGCTATCTCCCGAGGTCCGGACTGCCTCCACCCTACTGGCCTTCCACAAAGCAGTCAAAATCTGGCTTTTCTGGCAGGCATGGGGCTGTTGATCTCATGACTGAGATCTAGCGAGATCCGGCCCTTCTGTTGTTTCTTGTTTTTTAAATTGCTTTTAAATTTTTTAATGTAATTCTTTTGTGTGTGGGTTTGTTTGTTTGTTTTGGTGTGAGCCGCCCGGAGTCCTTTGGGAGTTGGGCGGCATACAAGTTTAAATAAATAAATAAATAAATAAATAAATAAATAAATAAATAAATAAATAAATAAAAAATAGAGCATTGCATACCGGAACTAGACACAAGAACAGTTTTTCCTACGCCATCACTCTGCTAAACAAATAATTCTCTCAAAACTGTCCAACTATTTAGTAAGTCTGCATTACTATTACTATTAATCTTCTCATCATTCCTATCACCCATCTCCTCCCACTGGTGACTGTATGACTGTAACTCTGTTGCTTGTATCCTTACAATTTATATTGTTTCCTAGTATGATTTGATTGCTTATTTGTACCCTATGACTATCATTAAGTGTTGTACTTTATGATTCTTGATTAATGTATCTTTTCTTTTTATGTACACTGAGAGCATATGCACCAAAGACAAATTCCTTGTGTGTCCAATCACACTTGACTAATAAAGAATTCTATTCTATTCTATTGATGCTTTCAATGAGTCATACTTTCAAGTAGTTATTGTGAGTGATCTTTTTTGGTCCTTTGAACAAACTATTAAGTAATGCCCTCACTGTATCATGGATAAGAGAGCAACTTGTAATTAATATTTCTATAATGTTATGTAATGGATAAGCAGCACAAAGAAAATTGATTTTGTAGAAGAGGAACTATCAGTAACTAACATATGTACCTGATGGCATGATTAATATAGTAACAGAATAACAGAGTTGGAAGAGACCTTTGAGTTATTTTAGCCCAACCTCTGCTCAAGCAGGAGACCCTATACCATTTCAGACAAATGGTTGTCCAATTTCTCCTTAAAAACCTCCAGTGTTGGAGCATCACAACTTCTGGAGGCAAGTCGTTCCATGGATTAATTGTTCACACCATGAGTAGATTTGTGTCAGGAAACTTTTCCTTAGTGCTAGGTTGATTCTCTCCTTGTTTAGTTTCCATCCATTGCTTTTTGTCCAGTCTTCTGGTGCTTTGGAAAATAGGTTGACTCTTCCCACCTTCTTTGTGGCAGCTCCTTAGATATGGGAACACTGTTATCATATCACTCCTAGTTTTTTTCCCCATTAAACTAGACATACCCAATTCCTGCAATCATTTTTCATAGGTTTTATAATTAACACCTATCCTATTAGCTTGTATTAAAGTAGTTAAATGGCAAACAAAGCCAGTCTCCAAAGTGGTTATCCTCCTTGAGAAGTCCTACCCACTCCTACTGTGTTCTAGTTTACCACTGCAGATTTCAGTAACATACTGATTTAAACCCTGTTTTATCAGCACCAGGAATCACCACAGCCAAGTGCAATTTAGATATTTTAGAGTAGAGAAATAACAAAACTGAGAGGCACTTAGGGAGTTGCAAATGTATTGTAAGACCAACCCTTCTAATGAGTGATCCATCTGACTGGTTAATCAGAGATTATAAGAAGTTGATAGAGAATTCTGGAGACTGAGGCATAAACATCCAGCCATTTAAACACACCAGTATTGCATATGGTTACTTAAAGTGTTTTATTCTTGCACTCTAGTTGACCTACTTTCTCCTTTTGGATTTCCTTATTCTGAATTAATGGATTCTTTGAACAGAGATATTCTTGACACACAAACTATTATTGTTTGCTTTATTTTTCTTGTTTGCACTTCCTTTGGTTATAAATTTTTGTATGTCATTCAAAGTCATTGTGTCACTGAGTGGCTATATAAATTGTATAAGTAAATAATCATTTAGACTCATGCTGTCAAAATCTAAATTTACAGTGAATTTGTTTTAAACATTAGCTTTGAAAGGACAAATTCATTGAGAAATCCTTAAACAGAATGCAATACAGAACTGCATCAGCAAATATTCCTTTTGTTTAATTCTGTGTTATCTGTACCTGTCTTGATATCATGAGCATGCTTGCACTCCTAGTGCATATTACATACTCACTTTAGCAGAGTACAGAAAACACAATATTGTGACAAGGAAAGGTTTCCATAGGGATGAATAGTACACAACTCCTCTTCCAACAGAGCCACAATGGACTCTGGAACCTGCCTATAAATACCAGGTGAAACAATATTTTATGGCAGCAGACTACATTATTGTTGATGCCGAATCCCAAAGCAGCATACTAAATATTTGGACTGATCACTTAGAGACACAAAAGTTGGCTATAATGTCTTCTAAAAACAGCAGATTGAAAGACAAAATCAAAAGTCTTTTGAGTAATTTCATTCTAAATGACACAATTCCTATAAATAATACTTAACACATTACAATATAAGGTGCAAAACATTAAAAAGTGCAAAATATTAAATGAGGGCACTTTCACATCAACTACTTCCCCCAGAAATTTCAGCTGCATATAAATATACAGTAGATACAAATATAGAAAGGAATCTGATGTCACTTGGGGTACACAAAAATCTGCAATTTTGCTGAAAGGATTGTTTAACGGATCAGTATTTAAAATAAACGAAAAGCAAAAACAAAACCCTAGATTTTTAAGACTTTGGGAAACTATACAGTCTAAATCTCTCACAGAAGGCGAGGTTTAGCTTTGGAATAATTACAATGCAATTTATTCTATTACATTATATTGAGCTTTATAAAAATGGTGTAATTTAATAAATATAAAGTTACAAACTGAACCTTCTGCATGCAAGTCCAGAAAGCCATTTAAACAATTTTGCCTTCAGCCATTAGACCGCTTGTACTTATTGTATGTAAGGACTATTATAAGTAGCTTTCCTGACTCTTCAGACATTTGTATGAACTGCAAGAAATATGTGAACTATTAAAAGATATAATTCTGGAAAACAGGCTGCTGTGTGAGATGCCAATTTAAGACAACAACATAAACAATAGTAACCTGTGTGCTAAAGTGAAGCATCTTTTTAATTTTGAGTAATGAAGATGTCAAGCCAAATGCTAGAGTAGTTTAACTTAATTAGGTGTCCTATTTTCCAGGCAGCCTTTCATTTCCCATTGAAAATCCAGCTTGTATGCAAGATAGAAAGAGTAATTTTATCTGTAATGAATACCTCTGGGATTATACAGAGTAATCATTTGAATGCTATACTGAAGACAGTTGGAGTAAGTAATTTGTGCTTGTTGAGATACCAGACGTTGGGAGACTAAATAGATTAATCTGTGGAATGCTATTGTTATTGTTTTACTGGGTCAAGGGTCCATAGGTCAAACTGCCTTTATAGGGGGAACCTAACCATAAGAAACAGTTCACTACTATTGTCTAATAAGTTCCAAAATATTTTCATGCCCACAAACAAACCTAAGCAGTAGCCTAACAATATTTAATCATGTAATGTACAGATGTACTTGACTTACAATAGTTCATTTAGTGATCATTCAAAGCTACCACGGCACTGAAAAAAGTGACTTACAACCATTTTTCATACTTACAACCTTTGTAGGATCTCCATGATCAGGTGACCAAAATTCAGATGCTTGGCAACTGACTCATATTTATGACTGTTGCTGTGTGTTGTGGTTTGCTGGCAGCCAGTGCAGACGGCAGCGGAATCAGACAGTGAGAAAGAAAGGGGACCAGTCAGAGGAGTCTAGAGAGGACTTGGACAAGGGTCCTGTGTCCGATGCAGGAATGGGGCCAGGACCATCTGGGAGTGGGGTGCTGCCATTGGAGCCTTCGGAGCCTGGCAGCAGCGAAGCACAGGACCTAGGGAAATCTGTTCCCAGTGCCCGTGTGCATAGATCTGCTAGAAGGTGAGAGCAGCTGAAACAAAAGGGGCGACTCGGGAGTAAGGCTGGGAGGTGATTGCCCCTCCCATAAGAGATAAAAGTCAGACCTAAATGACAAAACCTTTGCAGGAAGCAAAGGCGTTTGATCGGTTCTGAGTCCTCATTGAAGCTCTATGTACTTTGGTTGGGTTTTTCTTATACTTCGGTTGGTTTCTTTTATAGTTAATTGGATATTTCTGGTTTTGGCAGCATTCCACAGAACTGAAAGGTGTGTGCTTATCTTGGGGGACTATTTAGGAGTAGTTCTGGCTGGGAATGGAAACAATTCCCAACATTGCAATAAAATAGGTTTTGCTTTTAAAACAAGTTTGTGATTAATTACGATTGACAAAGCCTGGGTTAGAACACTGTGTTCCAAGGTTATGTGAACACCTTTTGTGACCTTCTGACAAGCGAAGTCAAAAGGGAAGCCAGATTCACTTAACAACCATGTGATTCACTTAACAACTGTGACAAGAAAGGTTGTAAAATGGGACAAAATGCATTTAACAAATGTCTCACTCAACAACAGAAATTTTGGGCTCAATTGTGGTCATAAGTCAAGGACTACCTGTATTTCCAATGGTATGTTTTTTTCATTATGTACAATTGCTTTAGGAGATTTCCAAAAAAGAAATTATATTTTATGATATCTATGTAAAGACATAAAGGTGCTAATTCTTTTGGTAAAAGAATATAGAAGAGCATGTTGTACATATTTAATAAAGAGACATATTTGTACTAGGTATTTGGTATATATTTAAGGATATATCATTGGGGTTCTAGAAAAATAAGCATAAGAACAAATAACTGTTGCACTCTGACAGAACACTTATCATTTTGTTTAGTCACAATGAAATAATAGTTCGTTACTTTTATTTGACTGAATATGATTTCATTGATTATTTTATTAACTGAAAAGCAAAATAGTTCCGCTGGTAAGGATTGTATAGAACAGGGTTGTCAAATCTCAAGGACCAGGGGCCAGATGCAGCCCGCGGGTTGTTTAGATCTGGCCTGCAGGGCCACCCTGGAAACAACAAAAGACCGGTGCCTCTGCCAGCAAAACCAAAGCTCAAGAGGGTTGCGCATATGCCCCCCACAAGCTCCATTTTCACTGGAAGAGGGTTGCAGGAGGACATCACAGCCAAAAAACAGAGCTTGGGAGTCTGTTTTCTCTGGCAGGGAGCTCAGGACGCCACAGACATCCCTGACATGATTGACGTCGAGCTGGCCATGCCTACACCGGCCCTCGAAGTCAAACACAACCCTGATGCGGCCCTCAGTGAAATTGAGTTTAACACCCCTGGTATAGAACATTAGTGGTAAGGATATCTGTAAGGAACAGATATCAACATAAAAGGGAGAAAAAGTTAGGCTACAACATAATACATGCCCATTATACTGATTAAGAGAAAGTTGCTATAAAAAAAAACTATCACTAATACACAAAGCCAATCAACAATACAACTGTAAAACAAAATACACTGATAACATTGAATGCTGCATTATTGTATTAAAACAGTGAAAAGAATGAGAAATTCACTCATATGTGATTAATATTAACTTTTATACTGCTATCATCTATGAACATTAATTCCAACTGGGGGATGCTAAGCTGGAGTACGTGCTGGAGAAGGAGCATCCTATCAATCAAGCCCAGCCTATCAGAGCTAAGTCTAAGCACCTCCCACTGCTGGATGCTCGGAGCAGCTCATTGGAGAACGAGCAATTTTTATATTTCAGGTTATCGGATGTCTAAAGATTTTTAAAAGTAATCAATCAGCAATGGGAACTATTTTCAATGTGCTCATTATTCCCTAATCAGATGTTTTCCAGATATACTGAATTAATTCCATCAAAATGGCCAAGCATCCTAGTCCTGGGAGAAGATTAACACATTTAGAGGACATCAGAATGAAAGACTATATTAAAATAATATTTCCCCCTGGCTTGAGTTTACAAGGTAACTCTGAAGAGTGTTCTGCATTAGAAAAAATTGCTTAGTCCTTATTGTTATATTAATATATGGATAATATTGCCAGGAAGTTCTTATAGATAACAATAGAAAATTGCCACAAGGAAATCTCTCCTAGGTAAAAGTTTACTTCGCCTATACTAAAAGTTTAACTATTAATAAAATTACCATATTTTGTTTGGTAAATGTAGATATGAACATAGTAAAATAATTGTAAAAGCTATCTGGAATCCATAGTTCTATGTTAATTGTTGCTAGGAATATAATGTTTACATATATAAAATATACACCAGCCCAGGAACACCAGTCTTTTGGGACAAGCTAAAAGAATATTAATTTTAATAGTACAGTTATACTTCTGGCTTATTTCCAAGAATGGCTGTCTGTGGAAATCATTTCAAGTCTAGTATTACAATCTTCCCTTGCAGCAACATCACAAGAACAGTAGTGAGCCATATGTTGCTACTTAGCAACTTAGTACGTAAGTCCCAAAGCATGTACTGATTTGAAAATTGAACAGAAATGATAATTGTCAAGTAATGCTGTAAGGCAAGTTGTCTTGGATTACCAAATTATACAGATATTTGATGTTCTACTTTTCATAACTGACATGTGTGTTTTTATTTATGTTAGCCTTAAGGTGATAAATTGATTTTAAAAGTCTTAAAATAAGACACAAGGATTCTTCCATTAATATACATTCTAACAAATGCTAAGAAATGTTAAAATCACCTTTCATTTTAAAGCACATGCAAAATTTCAAATCATGCATAACTGTAGAAATAGGCTGCTAAAATTTAATTATTTTAAATGATACATTTATTTCATGCTATCCAACAAAATAAGACATGAGTCTTATAACTAAAAATCAGTCACTCAGTAGTCCACTTAGCTGTTCTCCTTTCTCCTCAGCACAGCTGCCACCAATCACCTCATAAGAAGAATTCCTTAACAGAAATGGGGAGCCTGTCAACCACCACATAATTTTAGTCAGGTAGACTTTACCTTCCGGTACTTCTGGATAGCATTTTTCTGTTTGTTTAGATTTATTTAGACCTGCCACATCTAGTCTGCAAACAATCATTAAATGGCAGCAAAGAGCATTTTCTGCATTACTTTATAGGTGGTAGCCCACATTTTAGCAACTCAGATTCAGTCTTTGTTGATTCACAACTCCTGGTCAAAGAGCAGGTTGGGGTCACGGCTAGGAGGGCCTCTGCACGTACTGTGCGCCAGGTGCACCCATTCCTACACTGATGGGCTGTATTCACAGTTACCTATGCCAGTCACCACTCAACTGATTACAGTCATGGGCTCTACATGGAACTTCCTGTAAAGAGTATTGGAAGTTTTATCTGATGCCCATTTCCTGGTTTTTAATTTTTTGAATAATAGTTCTTATATGTTAACTCGTTCATAGTTTTAGAATACACTTCACAGAGTTACTTTTTCATGAGAGGGCACCCATATATGATGGATGGATTAATAAATAAACAAACAATGCCTCCAAACTACTTTGGGAGGATAGTAAGCATTCTGAAAGGAGGTAAATAAATAAAGGCTAAATGGTTAAATAAATCAGGATATCTGTTTTGCTTCCTTTCCCTTTTTAGGAATCCTCAATCTATTTTATATTCATGAATTAAAATATGTAACACAAGTAAGCTATCTTTTTACTTTAATTAAATATATGCATCTTAGGTAGAAGAACAACAGAATGAAGGGACCACATTAGAAAATGCAGCTGTTTACTACTGGTTCTTGTAAAGAGAAATATAATGATTCTCTGTAAAGTATCAGCTGCTTTGTAACAGTTTGTGCTTCTACACTTCCAAATAAATTCAATTAATCCTTTTGATTCAAAGCCCTAAAGATATAAGCGAGATGATGCCTAGTTGCTTTAATTTAAAATACTGCTAAACTTGTCAAAACAAGCTTTGGACACAAAGATAGCTCTCCCAATTTTTACTCAAACATTTATATTCAAAGTTACCAGAAAAATATAGATTCTCAGATAAGCAAGTTCAATCATACCAGTTCATTGTTTCAAAAGAATTGTTAATTGCCTCCGTCTCATTCCCTAATACTGAACAATATGATCTACTTTTATAAAGGATCCTTATGTTATAAAAGAAATACAGAAAAGTTATAATTATGACAGAAGTATGTTTAGTAGTTTTCAAATGTTCCATTTAAATAATATTTAAAATTCTGTTTTTCTAGGAATTCAACTTCTGAATAACATGCTTATTGGAATTTTTTTTAAATTAACCTACAATCTGGGTGAAACCATTATTTGACATGTTATATACAACATTACTGGATCCCCTAGATTAGATTTGGTGATATTTCAATTAAAGTATTTTCTTTTCTTACTTCCCTAAATAACCCATTAGGTTATAAATAAACAACACATCAACAAATAACCTTCATAAATTAAAAAAGAGCACCATAACTATATGCTTTTTACTTAAATTTAGTCCCAGGAACCTAGCTAACTTTTACAAACTTCTAATTACTGAATTACATCACAGCTATTTAAGGCTTACACCTATCATAATCAAAGCTCTGAACAAGCAGTTCCAGCTGAATCTGTGGATATAAACCTCAGGAGACACCATCCCAGAGTCATATGAGGCAGATAAAAAACAGGCATTACCTGGACAGCTGGAGTAGCCAGATGGAAATAATGTAAAGCCTCCCCATCCCTTACCTGACAAGTAGAGAGCAGAGTCTTTCCATCAGGCTTCTTGCCAAACAAGGGAGTAAATCTCTTGATTAGTGGTAGCAGTCTAATTTAACTGGCAGTCCTGACCCATGTTCCCTTTGCTGAAAACAATGTCTGATCTTTGCTTCGTGTGATATTCCTATGAACCTTGTTTATGTAAGAAACTTTGAATCTCTAACTTCTGGATTGACTGACAACCTTGGCATGGCTTTTGGAACCTTGAACTGATTTTGGACTATACTTCTATACACTCCTATTTAAAATCCAAATCATTCAGGCAAGTGTCTGAGACATCCTTTAAATGTTATCTATTGAGTACATTATGAACTGCCATCGCAATTGTGTGAGAGTAGTGAAACCAGCATGGTGATATCATCTGGGGCAATTCACTGGAAAAAGGCAATTATATTTAGAAGAATTAATGGTAGAAGGAAAGCAGGCCACCAATTAACACACCATCAAAGTTGACAACAGCCAGAGTATAGAACAACTCAAAAAAGTAGTGTAAGACTGGAAGATGTGGAAAGACCTGGCCCATAGAATTGCCAAGAGTCAGACACAACTGAATGGATATCATTATCACTAAAACCAGGACAGGACTCATGTGTATAAATATGGTATCTCAGCTTGACCAATTCTAGAAAAAAACAGATTCCTACTGAAACATTTAGGGACCCTATTTAGATACTTCTAACAGGAACATTAACTTATATCCACTTTCAATTCATTTTATTTTCAGCTCTTGGATAAAATTGTATACAGGAATGCAAATGTAAATGTCTATAGGCCAATTAAATAACATGTATATAGTGCATGATCTATGCATGAACAATGTGAACTATCAATCAGAAAAAAAATAGATGGTTGTACTTTTCATCTATTTTTCACCATGGGCAAAACATTAACTGAACATTAACAGTGCATTGTCTGCATTCACATAATTAAGTATTTTGGACACAAAATACTTGCGCAATGTCTAGATGCACCAATGAACCAATGGTTAGCACTTGCTTGGAGTTAAATATTGGTCAATGGAATGCAAGGGAAGTTGGATTTAGTTTCCTTGTGACTATGTAGGGATTTTAGGCTGACCCCTCTTAACTCTGTGCCTCCTACATTTTTATCTAAAAGCAACGTTCTGAATCAGATGTTAGTCAAATCTTTGCTTTAATAAACTGACTTTATGTACTGCTGTTGTTCTATATTGTCAACCTTTCCTAATCCTTAAAAGCTTGGGTTCTTCCAATGACATGATATAGCACAAACAAAAGAAATTACATTAATGCTGCATTAATCATGTTATCTCTATTTCAAAGGCTTGACAGGATATATATTTTAATGGCTACTAGATACTATCTAAATAAAGGTATCATATTTAAAACAATTAACATCTATTAGCAACGGAAGAAGACTATTATCTTTATTCTCCCTGGTATACCCACATGTGATCAATTATTTGCTGACTTATTTCTGGATTAGCTGGACCTTCCTCCCAGGTTAGCAGGCCTTTTCTGAATAAGAGAAACAATGGATTGGAAAGCAATTAGATACCATGACTTCCCACTTATGACAATCTCTCCATCATCCTTCAAATCTGAACCAGCCATTTTGTCAACTAGGCCTGCATACAACAGTAAAGCAATAGACAATAGTCTATGGCACCTGTGGCTGACAATGATTAACTTGTCTGCAGCTAGATAAACAAATAGCAGGCACCTGTAAAGATTACTTCCTAAAAGTATAACAACTGTTTGGCAACGATCATGCTGGCAAAACAGCTGCTTCCATTCTGGAGCACAAACAAGGTAGTGTCTTCAGCAACTGTCAACTCTGGTGCTTTATCAGTGCTATCTCATTAGCTAGAAAGAAGGCTTAAATGCTTTGTTTATAAATTATGATTATTTCTGATTGCAGCAGTTACTGATAGTGCCATTCATTTGCAATGCAATTCTTTGAATTTGTTTAATTACAATTTGAAACAAGACAGAGAAGATTAATTAACCCACCTGGCTGGCTGGCACATACTCCTGGCTCGGCTCTGTCATACTCATGTACATGTTTTCACCGTCAAACTGCAAATAGAAAAAAAATAAAATATAAATCAACAACTTTTAACGCTTCTAGCAAAATGTGATAGCTATAATAATAAAAAATAAATTACAGCTTGCTTTGAAAGGCTGTTTCTGTTGTCATCCTTATTGACCCTGGATGTCAGTAATTAGGGCTCTAGTAATTACAGTAAGCAATGAATGGTTTCTTTTCATCTGCAATCTGTTTTAAAACAAAATGGCTCATTTTCAATACCATGTATATATACTGCTGTTAGGATAATGAAGTAAAATGTGACTTGAACATTTCTGATGAGGAAAAAGTACGATAAAAACATAAATATCTTTAATAGATTCTACAAAAATAAAATCAACCCTATATTGTACCTTAATGTATCACCCATTTAGAAAATAAGGAAAAACAGTAAATCTTCAAAATATTTCAGGCAAATTTATCAAAATAGTTAAAGATGAGGAATAAAACATTTTTCTAATAGAATAAAAATAAAGGTCTGCATTGTTATAAATGAAATTACCATGAGAGAAAATCAAGATAATTTATATATTTTCTTCCCTTAAATACAGATTAATGATTAAACTTAAATGAAATCAATCAATTCAACAATTAAACTGATAGCATATTAAAAAAATTATTCATGCCTATTGTAATCCACATTTTTTTTACACTGACAAAACTCATGTGGCAGGTGATTAAATATATTTTTATCCAATACCTTAAAAAATACATTTAGTATACCTCAAACTTTCCTAATATTATAGAGTACCACCACCTAGATTGAATGAATTATTTGCAAAAATAATTATACTGCAATAATAATAATAATAATTTATTCAACTTGTATGCCGCCCTATTCCCTAAGGACTCAGGGCGGCGAACATTAAAACAGAGAAAAATTTACAATAAAACAGAATTAAACAACTAAACAAGCCAAATAAAGTAAAATAAAACCCAACCCCCAACCGTTGAAACAACCAAGTCTTCAGGTCAGAGGTTCCAGGAGCTGATTCCAAGGGCAGGTGCTCCCACAGAGAAGGTCCTAGCCCTGGGGACCGCCAGCCTACAATGTCTGACTGACGGCACCCCAAGGAGGCCCCTCCTATGAGAGCGAACAGGGCGATCGGAGAGTGATGCTGGCAGGAGGCGTTCCCGCAAGTACCCTGGACCCAAGCCATTAAGGGCTTTATAAGTTGTAACTAATACCTTGAAGGCAACCCGGGAGGCAACCGGCAACCAATGCAAGCCGCGCAGGAGGGGTGTAACATGGGAGTATCGGGATACCCCCATCACAGCCCGCGCGGCTGCAATGAGGTACTCCATAATTTTTTTTAGGACATTAGAGTTCTGTTCATATATAACGGACCAAACCTGTCTTATGTTGCCTATATTAATGGACAGGAAAATCGGAACAAAGCCTGGTTTTTAGAAGCCATGGTTAAATAAGATGCCCAGACCACTATATATATTGTTTATCTTTAGAAAAATACAGAAGATTCCTCCAGATTATTTTTATAAAGACAGTGAAGAACTTAGTTCCGTAACTGAAAAAATTTCTGACTCAGATTGATAAGAATCTTTTTAAAAAGTTCTATTGGAAGGATATTTTTTAAAGCCTACAGAGCTAAAACTACATTCTTTTGTAGAGCTGTTGAAATGTTTAATCTTTTAAATGGAGTGAAGGCTGGCAGGTTCTCTTATCTTTTAAAGTTAAAGCAAAGACTAAAACTCAGAACCTTTGATCAATCAATCAACATTCAAGCTTTCTGAATGACTTTGTTCCAGTCTGCATATTGCCTCTAGCTTTTCTTGCAAAAAGTTGGTATCTGCAACACTAAGGCAGAAATAGTGAAATAGAAATTGTATACCTGGCTGAGTAAAACTCTGCATTATGTTAGATGTTCAGTATGATGCTGGGCCTTGCTTTTATGAAAAGATAATATATAGGGAACACCATACATTGGTAACAGAGACCACAAAATTAATGGCAAGTGGAAATTAGGAAAAAAGATGTGGAAGGCATTTGCAACATATTTTTTAAAAAGAAATCTTTCCCAAGGGAGAGGGAGAGAGAGAGAGAGAGAGAGAGAGAGAGAGAGGGAGGAGAGAGAGAGAGACTGAAGCCCAAAATATCTGTGTTTGACAAGGCAAAGAAATGAATGATCATAGATCATTCAGTACCTCAATAAATACAAGATGATCAGGAGACACTGAATGCTAATGAAACTCAACAACCAGTATGGTTCTCTGTCACTGTGGGAGCATAGCAGAACATTTGGTTGAAATGATAGGGAAGGAGATTCAGAAAAGGTATTACAACAATTTTTCTAAGATTGAGAGCTGTCAACTGGTAGAAAAGGTTGCTTCCCAAACCAGTATCTTTCTCTTAATTGGAGATTTTTGTGACATCACTTGTTTGTCCAATAAAACTCAGCATTGTGATTTGCAAAACAGGACTTTGCAACTGAGTGGTGCCTCAGTCAAAACTGGAACAGCTACTCAAGTGGCATGGCGACATGGGAACAGAAGAGCACTGAAGATGCCAAATTTCATATTTATTCATTTTATTTCAAGATATACAGATTTACCCTATTGTGATTCTAAGTGGTATACCTCCGTAAAAGTAATAATAATGAAGATTAATAAAATAACAACATATAGTAACACCAATGTAATTATCTGGCACTGAAAATTTTCATCCTAAATCAATCAGCAAAGCCCTTCTGGAAGTTCCAAATTTTTATAATCCTTCATGCTCTTTCATTGTATCTATTAATATATGGGACCCTCAGCAATCAGTCTCTCTTCACTCAGATTGGGTGAGTGGAGCCTCAAGTGAGATAGTAAAAAACAGCAAATTTCTAATAAAGTCATAATTACCAGTAGTTTATAGAGTATAACTTCAAATATAATATATTGTTATCTGGAAGAAGTCTCCATTGAATTAAATCATGTATCCATATCAGTTTGTAAAACAATATTCAACTAGGTAGTATATGAATTTCATTTATAGACAAAACACACTTGTAAGTTCTAATATGAAGTAATAACAATAACAAGGTAAAAAACTACTTAACTTCCAGTCATCATTTTTCTCATTTCTCATTTCAATTTCTCTACTCTGTTACAAACTAACATTTGAAAGTTATTTGCTTTGAAGATTGAGCAAATTATTGGATCTGCTCTGAAAAAAAAATCATAAATTCTTAAGTCTCTCAGTTGAAGTGATCAATATCAGTTTTCCATACTTTACAAATGCGAATGTGCAGAGCAACAAACTTTTCTGGAAAAGTTTAATATATAACTGGTATGGTTTAAAGATTAAAGTTCCATGAATATTGTTTTGATGCATTTAAACTCCTAAGACAATTCTATGCCCACCACTATCATTATTAATAATAATTACTAATAATTGTTATGATGCATCAACACAGCAGAATTGGGTTTACCAGCAAAATAAGCTATTTTTATTAAATAAAGCTGAGTGCACAATCTGACAAGGCAGTACTTGAGTAATGTTAACTTCAGTCTTTCCTGAAGGGACAAAATGATTGTATATGGGAAGCAAAAATGATCTTTCAAGGCTAATTTCACACAAATATGATCAATATTCAAGCATGTATTAACTTGAAGCTCCATAAGTATTAAACTGATTTAAGCATAGGTAGTTGTAAGTCTGTAATTACTGGTTGCCACTTTGATTTTTTTTCAGGATCATTTTTATTAAGGATTTTGATTAAAATAGTAAAAACATATACTCAAGTTTCAAAGCAAATAATTTTCAAATGTTAGTTACATTTTACACATGAAGTACAGTTTAGTACAAAGTGTATGTCTGTGTCTCTATGTGTTTAATGGAAAATGAGGATGATCTTTGGGAAAAGAGATACGGTCTAGGAAACCAGAGAGGCAAGATTCTTCAACTGTTTAATAGTCAGACAAGGGACCAGGAAATTGCCATAATGGATTAAGTCAGTGGTCCCCAAACTTTCCACCTTGGTGGCCCAGCTGGGGTGGAGAGGGAACCAGGCTGATTGTATGGTGGGCTGGCATGCATGCAGCTCAACTCATACGAGTGGCAGGTCAGTGCGCACATGCAAGTTGAACTGGCTGTGCATGCATGTGTGCACTGGCCTGCCACTCATGTGAGTTAAGCTGCATGTATGCCACAGCCTGGGTATTGGGGATCCCTGGATTAATCAGTTAAAAATGGTGGTGGAAAGTTTATACTTTCAGACTTCTAAGATTCTGTTTATGAACCCTTGAATAAGGTAGAATTAGTGCATTTCCTGTCTAGTTTATCTGGGATGGCTGTCAGTCTGTCTATCTTTCTGGGTGTATATGAACGAACAATAGAGCATCACATAGAGATGTATTTGTATTTAATATTATGGTTGTGGAAGAGTTTCCTTTTATTTTTAGCCTATATTATTAGTAAAACTCAATTCCCCAAAAAGCATCTTTAAGGAACATTAATATAACAAAGCCCAGAATCAGTATCTGTAATAAGAGAAAATGGTGAAATTTGGAAATTAGAAATGATAAAATATGGCTAAAGCAAAGACAGATTAAAGAGGTAAATTATCTACTTATTAGACTAAAGAAGGAAAAAAACCCAATCTTACAGAAACCTTTGCAGCCCAAAACAGAAAAGCTCTATAAAAGATATATCATTATAAAACTGAAATTCTCTTCTTCTAACTTGGCAGCACAATATGTAATTTACACAATAGCCTGAAATTGGCTATTGTGAAGAGGCTATAAGGAGAGGTGAAGGAAAAAGGCCATGTGTAAGCTTATTTCTGGTAGTGCCTCAAAAAATCCTAATGTTCATAATTGAAGTAGAAACCCTGTCATATCACATTGAAAATTAAAATGTCATTGTTATTAGACTCTTCAATACCCTCAATACAAATACTGTATTGAAATACGTATCAAACTCAAGGAAAAAAAATATTATGTTATTCTATGTTATTCATGGAAGAGCTCTGAAAGAAGAAAGCAAATCTATAGTCTCTCTCCCTCTGTGATATGTTTGGTCTGATGATGCCAGTGGTAACACCATAGAAGGCACCCAGTATACGGGCTGTGCCACGCACGATAGCAGAATGGGAACCATGTACTTCATTTATCTTGCTGAAAGAATGAACGCATGCTTCTGTGTTGGCCTGGTGATTTTGCTCAGGAAGGAGCCCAAAAAAGGCACATGCTGAAGATTCTTCCATCATTGTTTGGTAGCCAACATATTGCAAAATAGCATAAACTTAAATCTGGAAAATAAAACGTCTTTGACAATTCAAGTTACCTAAATTAAAGGAGACACATAGATTTCCCCCAAATAAACCTTCAAATCATTCCATTAAACATCTGAAAAATATCTTAATATTACCAGCAAAATATTAATTTTAAACTTATTTATTTTATTCCAAATAACTAATCCATACTATTCTTCTATTGTTTTGAGTGTTTTACATAGGAGTGTTTTACATTTGTTTTTATCTTCTAGAAATATTTTTATGTCCACAGTCAGTTGTGATTTGGCATCTATTATTTCCCTTGAACACTTCAAGAAGTAAAAAAAAATAAGGATAAATTTTAATCTGCCTTCACTCGCTAGGGTTACCATACAGCTTACATGTATTTTAATTCTCCAATAAATACATATTCTTTCCTTTCTTTTTTTCCCTCTTTTCATCCCCCCCCCCGGTCCAATGTTTGCAACTTAAATTAACTCATTATCTGTGTAAATGTCTAGCAGAACCAAATGTCTGATCAAATGTGAAATATAAGTGGGATAAATTTTAAAGCCATACAAGAGAGGTCAACCCAGACTTGTCTTATTACTTGTACCGCTGACATAAGTTAATGCAACACTTGAGAGAGGCTGTAAGTCTCTTTAGCTTTCTGCCTTGAGTTGCATGTGTCAGTGCTTGGCTGAGTCCCAGAATTATTACCATCCCTCTGTGTAGCATGCAGTCTCAATGGAAGATGCAGTACTGAACACAGCAGGGTAGCACAAGCAGGATCCAGCTAAGTAGAGAATAAGAGAAACTAGACAGAGACAGAGTGAACATATCAAAGGTATCCCAGGATGTGCTACCACATTGTCTTATGTGAGGCTGTAGGCATGCAGAGGTGAACTATGTCCTCTCTCTGTGGGATTTCATCTTTTTTGACCCTGAGGGTTAAATACATTTTTAAAAGCTGCTAGTGTCTTGAAAACTACAAACAAACATTTATTGAAGATAGAATTAAACCTCACAGACATAAATTTGAAAGGGACAATCAATACAGATATTCTGTGTCCTCAATTTAGTTAACTCAGAGCCTTCTGAGGCTTGTTAAGTCCCACACACTTGACTGTAGCTATCAAATAGAAATAGGTATCATTTTCAGCTGAAGTAGAATTGGTTGGATTTAAAAACAAAGGATCTCACTTTTATTTAATATTTAAAGCATTTTAAAGATCCATTTATCTGTGGATTATATGTGTAAAAGTGCAACATATCTAAAAGGCATCAGTGAAAGGTTCTGTAACGAGTGGGCAAGCCCTATTCACTGTTCTGGTTGCTTACAAGTGGTCATCATACAAATCTGTCAGGCAGGGAATTGATTTTTGCTTCTGGGTTGATCATACCTGATAACATGACATTGGGGAATTGCCTGCTTAGTCCTTCTGAGTGGGAGAGAAGAAAGTTTTGCTTGAGGAAAATCAAAAAGAACTGTTCTTAATCCCAGCCCTTCTGTTTAAATAGCCTTGTTGTGATAGAGGAAATCACAACCAAAAGTAAGACCCCAGAAATTTCTAGGACAGGCTTTCCAAAAAATTTTCATTATCCCAAAATGCTGATCAGAAAGTCTTATCAAACTTTGAAAGCTAGCCATAAGTCCCCTCCTTTTGCACCACTGTAACTGAAGGACTACTTGTATTATAAAAACAGTATCATTGAATTATCTTTATCAAAAATTACCACTGGCAGTTTCATCCTTTTCTATCTCCATAGGAACACTTTGGGAGATGTTCAAATATATTTTAGTATATGTGGCAATCTTTCTATTAATATCTAACTTTCTGGAGAATAGATGGGATGAAATATTTCCAAATTAGGACCCAAAAGCTTCCAAAGAATAAATTTTCCAAGGAATCGCTCATTTTAAAAGTTGGAAATCTGCATGCCACCATGCTAGAAGACTTGAAGAGCAACTTTCAATTAGAGTAGACCATAATTAGTCATATCATTTCCTTTATGAAAATGAGATATGAACTCAAATATATCTGAAACTCAACTTTGCTCTTCAAATATTTATGCAAATGGAAGAATGTCATATTGACAAATATTTATCAATTATTGCAGATAATATTACATAGGTAGTACTTATTCAACAAACACTTATTCAACAACCATTTGCAGTTGCAAAGCTGCTAAGCTCTGAGAGATCTTTTTGTGAACATGCATTCATCAGTTTCGAACTTAACACGCTCATTGAATTTAGGTTGTCAGTAAGACACAAATACCACATTAAACCAGACCGTTCCAGGCCATAAAGACTTTTGTTTAGAATCCAGGTATCCCCTTCTTGCTTCCGGAACCCTGGAGGACCTCTGACGTATCTTCTAGGATCTCTACTGTTACAGGATTGCAGTGCATGGCAACTGGCTCAAACTTAACAACAGTTGCAGTGTCCTGCAGTCACTTCATTCCCTTCCATAAGCAAAGAAGGTGACAAGGAACGTTGCAAGTTACTCTGGTAAATTGCTTGCACTCTCCTACACCCAATAGCAGGCATCCTTGGCCCAGCCACACTCATGCCACTAGTCACCTATCCTTTACTACCTGACAGCAGCCACTCCCAGTTCAGCTTTGCTGGTTACCTATGCACTCCTTCCCACCCAACAGTAGCTATCTCTGGCCAGCAGGTTTGCCCCATGCTAGCTGCCTGCACATTCTCTCCTGCCCAGTTTGCAAAGCACCTGAGCTTGTTTAATACTCTTGCGTAAGACAACAATAAGAATTGGCAGTTTTGCAGTCGCTAAGCAATACAGTTGCATCGCTTAGTGACAGAAATTCTAGCCCCAATTACCATATTAATAGGACTATTTGTACTGCAACCTTTATCATCAGAGTTATCTAGCTTCAATGTACAATCTCTTTTCATATCATATTGATACAATATAAAGTGAATTCTGTCTACCAAGCTATCAGAAAATAAATATCAATGCCCTGATACTCAACATAGTATGATAGACTTACGGGGCTTGCACATTGTGCAACAAGGTCACATAGTATAATAAGATTGGGACTGGGTTAGGGACTTCTGTCCTCACTGAGTTGTGTTTGGGGGGGTACACGAAGGGAGGCTCAGCCAAACTCATTGTACGCATGTTGCACTCTGACAATAAAGGTAATAATAATAATATTATGGCATCTGGATACTTTGCAATTCCATCTTATTATTTTTCCAGCACTTTTTATAAACAATCTTTTTTTTAAATGTAAAGGGAAATTAAAAAGGTTAAATAAGGACTAATGATGTTCATGAAAGGACTGATGTTCTTAAACAATGGTATCCAGTAACATTTAATGAAATAAATAAATAAATAAATAAATAATATATATATATATATATATATATATATATATATATATATATTAGTCATATGTGATCACCAATTCAGTCACTAACCAGACTTACATCATTTCCACTTGATAGCCACTACAATTACATTAAATGATTTTCTCCGTTAAATTCAGCTGGGGACCATGTATTTTACTCAGCAACAATGCTTTACCTTTTTTTGGAGTATTTTTTCCCAAATTCCTAGTTTAATGTACTATCTTGGGACCAATTTCTGAACATTACTGCCTTTCTTTTAATTTTAGTTTTCCTTAGCAAAAAAGAATATCTTTAAGATTACAATTCCACAGAGAAGTGGCACATAAGAATAACAAACACCACAAACATTGTTCTAGGATAGTAAAAAATAAAACCCAAATGAACTATGACAAGTGCAGGTTGAGAGATGGCCTGGGGGCCCTATTAGCTATAGCTCTTTGTACGTCTGTAACTCTTCACCACACCTGATTAAACAGACAGATTCAAATATAACTGGAAATCCTCTCAGGCTAACATTTCTTCTACTCACCAAAAATACCAAACTTAACTTTTTTCTAATCTGAATAGACTTAAAATAGACAGCAGGGAAAAAAGGCAACTCAGTTGAATTGATCATAAAAATTAAGAGTAAATATTAATATAGGTCACTATTAGCCACACATATTTCTATTCCAACACTAGTGTGTTGGAGTAGAATTACTGGAGTAAATATGAAGGAGCTAATTCCAGAATTTAATGTTACAAGGACTGTTTTATATTGCTAAGATTATCACTTCAAGGAAAGTATTTCACCAGGATGCAGCTGTACAACAGGAGGAAAATCATTGTTCCTTCCAAAGATACCAAGAAACTATGCTAATATGATCTCTAGACTTGAATTACATTCAAGAACATCTGCACATGAAGAAACTATTCTAATATGATCTCTAGACTTGAATTACATTTTTTTATATTTAATTTCTGTATCTGGTAACTAACAACTTCTGAAAAATTGATTTTCATTTCAGAGTTGCTTAAATAGTAAGATGGGCAGAATATAAATTTAATAAATAAATAAGCTCTGAATTTTGAAATAATGTACTTCCTGGAGAGGAAGCTGTTTTTATGAATTATATTCTATATTATACAACATATATACTGGAATGCCATTTGTGAGTTTTAATGGGAATTCACTGAATTCTAGCTATATTCTAATTAAACAGGGAGAATTGATAAAACTATGCTTGTGTAAATGGTCAATAATTTACTGGAGGAAATGAAAATGAAAGCAATACTTTAGTAGATAATGTATCCAGATGTATTTCTAAATTAATTCAGATTATTATTTCTTCATTCCATTTACAGTATACACTGCAGGCTTCCAGCAATTACTAAAAATAAACACAAAAATACAATAAAGCAAAATATGTAAAATTATAAGCAAGCATCACAATATTACAATAGCTAAGTAATTACCAAATACATGGTATCCACATTAGAAACCCAGTAGCTAATTATAATATGTTTTACAACTTTCTTACAATGTAACATTGAAGTGGCAGATCAAACTGGGCTGATGGTGACACAGAATTCCATAATAGCTGCTACCAGTTCGAAGTCTATAGCCCTGGGTTCTATCTAAGCTTTCTTCTGCAGCAAATACAGAAAACCTTTATCAATGAAACTCTCAGGTGACTACATTCCTTTAAAGAGGAGAGGCCCAAGCCATGTACAGATTATACCTAATAATAAATATCCTGAATTTGGACTAGAATTCAAAACAGCTTAGAACAGGTGCTACCTGCGGGTCAGTTTGGAGAACTTCTTCAAGAACATTTGCACATGAAGTTGATTACAACAGTTTAATTGGAAGGTAACCAGCGTATGAATGGCATTTGTCTTATCACTTGTTTCAAGAAGGGATGGAACTGGTAAATCATACACAAACAGTAACAGGCACATATAATCATCAGACTGATAGGAGCACTTGTAACAGCACGAATTAAAGAGTACCTCCAAACTGTGGATTGGATTTTCCAGGGAAAATTAATTAAAATTAAGATGAATCCCATGGCACCCAGTCCTAAGTTGTTAAAACAGAAAGTGTCTAACATTGGTTTTTTGAAGAATGAGTATACTACCATCTTCTTTAAGACAGATATATCTTCCTTTTGAAGAGAAGCCTGGGGTAGATATTAATATATTTTAACGCCAGAATTTTATTTTCTTGGAATTCCTAGATCAGCAATTAAATGAAAAAGAAGCTGCAGTTCTTTTAATTCTTGCAAGGTTGTCTATGGGTATTTTCAGTTATCCAGGTCATGGTTGTCCCAAAGGTGCTTTTTCAAGAGGCAACTGGACTTTTTCATTGTTCTTTGAAGACCTTTAGTTTCTCATCCAGGAAGCTTCTTAAGCTCTGACTGGATGATGAGGAATGCAAAAGAATGCAAATGACCAACTGTCTTCAAGGAATATAAATCCTTTCATTCCCCACCATCCAGTCAGAGCTGAAGAAGCTTGTTGGATGAGAAGCGAAATGTCTTCAAAGAAAAATGAGAAAGTCCAGTTGCCTCTTGAAAAAGCACCTCTGGGACATCCTTGCAAGGTTGATTTTTAATCCTGAAGTACGCCAAGAAAGTGAAACCATGCTGTCCTGAAATTTTGAAAAGTATAGTCCAATGTATCTTCAAGATGTCTGATTGGAAAATATTATTCTAATTAAATTTCTTCATAAAATCTGCATTCCATAAGGAATCTTAATATGAACTGTCTAGCCTATGAGAATTTCTATCTGTCACAGAAATATATATCACTCCATTTTGTATGCTAAATCAATACAATAAATATATATATTTAATAATTTGAATTTGAATTTATGTCCCATTCATTCATGGAGTTAATGGTACACTACATTTTATTTCATAGGCTATAAAACCTAAAGTGATGTCAGCAATCAACAACTTCTTACCACTAGAAAGAAACATTATTAACATTCCTAATAGATAGATTTTTACACAAATCATTGAAGATATAGTTCTAATTAATCCCACTTATTCAAGGAAGTGGGGAAAAAGATTTTACAGATAATCCACAGTCAAATCTATTATGTGGTACTTGCATTCAATGTCCAATTAATTAAATTAACCATAAACATTTGTTGTTCCCATGACAGAATTGAATAAAAAAGAGAAACCATAGCTTATTAAGTGGTCTTTGCAACTTACTAGAGCAGGAGATGTCCAAACTGAATCCTCTTTTATTAAGACACTTTAATATCCAATTCTGTCTTGGAAGAATTACCCAACAGCAATCTGCCTTTTTCTGTTGGATTGTATAACTGGGGGAGACAATCACTGTCTGGTCATATGTAACTACATTTCATTTATCTGTACATAAACAATGATCTCACCCTTTTTCTAACAACCTGTTAGACTAGAAAGAAGAAAAAGAAAAAAAATCAGAAAAAGAATCCATTTTTTAAAAACTATATGATGCAAATGATGCAAAGTTTTAAAGAAACTATTCACAGTGGTACAAATAATGGTTAACATCTACAATATTTACATAAAGTTATAAGCTAAAAATATTGGTTCACAATTTTCTATAGGTGGTATACAATTTCATTAATAAATCTAAGATGGACAAATAATACAATAATAAAAGTTGGAAATGTCATGAAACAAAGGAAGATTTACTACAAGTGGTGGACATGTAAAAAAATCTTCAAAATACTGGAAATTATTTTCCTTTTTTCCTATTTTTGTGGTATTTGAACTTCGTTAAATATGCTGTTTAACTTTTTCTTCCTTTTATTAAAATGTGGGTTTGTATATGTTTATGTATATCTGTTGTGCACACGCATGCGCATGCATACACACACATACTAACAATTAATATTAAGTCAACAACAAAATCAAAATCATTTTACACAACAAATTATGAGTTGTATTTTTTTTTCAATGTTATGCTCAACTTTGGATAAAATGTCAAACAATTTTATCTTTGTAATATTGATATCCTAAACTGTAATTAATATTGATAAAATACTTCTCAGTAATGAGCTATTGAAATATTACAAAGTTAATAATTTTTATTCATACTATATAAGAATCATATACTGAAACAATACAATAACAAGATTTATAGCAACAGAATAATAATTAAAAAATGTATAGGACAGGAGAAAATAAACTGATCTGAATTGAAACCCCTCTATGTTGCTACTATTGATAGCACATGGATATCAAGGAGTAGATGAATGGATGGATGGAAAGAGAAACAAATAAACAAAGTTCTACAAATCCCAACAGATACCGTGTTTCTCTGAAAATAAAACCCAACTGTAAAATAAGCCCTAGGATGATTTTCCAGGATGTTCATAAGCCCTAACCCCCTCTCAAAGTAAACCCCAGTTAAGATCGCCAGCTAGACAGATGCATTTAGTACTACATTTTCCCCAAAATAAGAACAAGCTGGAAAATAAGCCCTAATGCATCTTTTGAAGCAAAAATTAATATAAGATCCAGTCTTATTTTTGGGAAAACACAGGTAGTTATCAAGGGAATGCAGCCATTGAAATAAAAGCCCTACTCTAATGACTACATTGTTTTAATAGTTCACCTAAACATGAACAGTTATCTCCATGATCTCAGGTATTCTGATGAAATTATAGCTTTTTTATTTCTTTATTTAAAAAAAACCTATTGAAACTTTCAGAAAAGTCTATTTTCTTCCAAGCTAAAACTCCCACTTTCTTCACCTTTTCCAGGCGATGTGCTCCAGATATTTCAAATAGCTTTTCACCAGGTGACCATTTATAAGGCAGAATAGTCAGCAAACTGATTTAAAAGCTAAACAGGTATTCCTGCACATTACAAGGCATCACAGCTGAAGTCTTGGCAATGTAGAGCACAGTGTGAATTATGTATCTGATTTTATTTCATGCTGTTAGATACAGCTCACTGAAAATGCACAACCGAGTTCTTTTAGGAATACAATCTAAAAGCAATGTTACGTATTATGGTACAGCAGAAAATTTTATGTCTTACATGGGATTAGCTGATGCATTTATCAAGCAGCCTCCAAGGAAAGTGGAGTTCAAGACTTAAGTTTATCAATAATACATAAACAAACCGACCAATTAGGTACAAAATGGCTATGTTGCCAGACAACATATTAATGGTCATACAATACTACACAGAGTAAGAAAGGCAAGGCAAGCAAAGGTAATTAAAAAGTCCATGGGACAGGATTACCAGTAGGTTAGCTGTTAACCATTTGCTATCGCAAAAAGTCCAGATCAGGTAACAACATTTTCCAATGACATTTGTAAAAGTAACTTGCTAAGCATTGCCAAAGACAATGTATCCAACAGTCAATTTGAGATCCAGATGTACCGTAAAGGGGCTTCAAGATCTTTACAGAAGAAACCTGCCTATAACATGTTGTCCATCTGAATAGGTGCTGTAGTACCTAATACAAAATATACATATGGATCATTCTGTTTTACATTGTCCTTTTCTTTTCTTATATTAATATATTTTTTATGATTTTGCTGGGTCTTTTTTCCTGTCTTTCATTTCAGGGGATTAAAATCAGAATTCATTTCAAAACAAACACAAAATGATAACCAGGCAGAAGTATAGAATGAAAAAAAACCCTTCTTGTATTCCTTCCTTTTTAAAGGATTAACTTTGATTAAAACATTACAAAGAAAATATGAAAACAATGCATATTCATTAGCATTACCTATCTCCTTTTCCACTAACCTAAAATTAAAATACTTATTTCAAACGGACAAGTTTGTTATCACTTTCTCTCATTTAACTATTAATAGAAATACTGTGAATGTTAGATAAATTGCTAATCCTAAATCTGAAAACTGCATAAAGTAATTTTTTTCAATATACTATCTTCCATATTTGTTGAAAAAAACCTCTCAAGTTTCTCAGACCATGTAGCCTATGGTGATTAATACCAACAATACCACAAATTGGATGTAAAAATTTTGTTATCCCAGCAAATCACATATTTCAGTAAACAGAAGCTGATACAACCTCTGCATGATAAAAGATAAACAGAGTAATTGCAATGCTATTTATATGCAGTTATTTACAGATTCAAAACAGAAAACATTAGGTACAATAGGTCAGAAATTGACCATGCCGAGTCCAAAAATGCTAGGCAATTTCTAGAAGCCTGGCAAGCTGACAAATTAGCCATCAACAGACACATAAACAGTATCTACATAGTATGCAAAACTGACAACCAAGAAGCCAGAAAGCGAACAAAAAGACCAAACATATCTCCACCAGCAATCAGTACTCAAATAAGCATAGATTAAGTCCAAGATTAATATCAGATTAACAATCAAGTAAACAATAGCCCAATCAAGGAACTACCAAACAAGCCAACAGTAAACAAACCCAACCAAAGAACCTCTAAGACCATTCCCAATAACACTGATAGGGAAAGCCATTAGAATATAAACTGTAAGCAAACCTCACTCCTTACTAGCACTGATGGTGTTACCTAGACTGGGTAATGAAATATCTTCAAGAAAACAACCAAGCTCAGAGACTACCAAGGACCCCTCAGGTCAGAAATTTGGATATGCTTTCAGACATTACTTTGGACCACCTACTTTGGCATAATGTCTTCCAAACATATCTTACAGTCAGCTAAGCCAGCAGTCCGTAGCCCTTGGGGCTGCACAAGTGGTGGGCAAGTATGCTCGCACGCATAGCTCCATTTGCGCAAACAGCAGGTGCATACACATGCTGCTTGTGCAAATGGAACTGTGGTGTGTATGTTTGCCCACTGTTTGCATGGAACAATCCCCTCTCTCCACCACCCCCCGTCACCACCACTGGTGTGCAAAGCCAGAAAGATTGGGACCCTATGAGCTAAGTCTTTCTATTCTTGCTTTTTAATTTTTTTAAAGTATATTTCTATGAGAACTCTTCTAACTCAGAAATATTCTTATATCTCTTTGCAGATACTGCATGCTTAAAACGTCCTCATAGATTTTCAGTTTCAATTTGAAAACTGTGAAAATCATTCCATAACATGCGTTCCCTGAAAGTACTTAATGGCTGATTTGGGCATATGTTTTCATCCTTGTCTTACTGAAAAAGACAACTTCTTTTCAGTTTCACTTTCTTCAAAGACTGTGGGACATTAGCTTCTGGGTTATGTTTATATTTAATTATATTCTTTCTTTCACCCACACAATATTTCCTGTTTCATTACCTTTCACTAACTGTCATATAATTCAGTAGTGGGATTCACATTTTTTTACTATTGGTTCTGTGGGTGTGGCTTGGTGGGCATGGCCATGTGACTGGGTGGACTTTTTTGTGCTTTTTTGCAGCCACCCCCACCTGTTTTTTGGGCCTTCTGGGCCTCAGGCAAGCCTCCTGGGGGGGTGTTTTTGCTTCCAGAAGGCTTCCCTGGAGCTCAGGAAGGGGATCCTGGCACAGCTGATCATATTAGCAGCTGATTGTCGGGAGGGAAAAAGAAAGAAATACCTTAAGGGCAAGCGTCAGGCAGGCGGGGTGAGCGGCAACCGGGTGACCAGGTCAGGGGCATGGCCAGCCAGAACTTACTACCAGTTCGGCAACCCACGCCAAATCCTTGCTGCTGGTTTGCCCGAACCAGTGCGAACCAGCTGAATACCACCACTGATATACTTCCATAATCAACTCTGTGATTAGCAAAATGTATTTTGCTTCTGATGCTTCACTTTTTTCTCCAAACATGTCTAGGGTACTAGTAGAAAATATTTTTTTTCTTTCATCAGTACAACATACTTTGCCCTAAACATTTTAAGGCATTCTTTATACATATTTAATTGTGACTTTTGTGATGAGGTTAAAGTAATGTTTTGTTCTTCAACACTCCACCGCAGATAATATTTATACACCAACACTATACTGTGGACCCTATTCTAATGTCAGTTTAAAATTTAAACAATTTCTTGTAAGCCATTTTGCTAAGTCTAGTTTTGGTATAGTTCTAGAAAAATGTTTTTTTTTTGTTTGTTTTTCAGATCTTGACTTCAAAAGTCCCATTTAACTATCCCTTAACAATATTTCTTTAATGACTATAGATTCAGTACCATGTTTCTTTTATTCTGAATATGGATGTAATATTGATGACTTAATCTTGCTGCTAAATACTATGTGGCAGATTACTTATTGCATTATTGGATTTTGTTTGGCTTATTATCCAATTTTTTCCAATTTCATTGTCATTAGGTTTCTCATCAGTTCATTGTAAGTTATAAAGATAAGGCATTTATTTATTTTAATAAATGAAATCACATGACTCTTCCGTTCCTTAAATTGTTATTTTCAGAATCTGTTATTTTATAAGTCAAATTTATGTAGTAATCAGCACCCACACTCAGTTACAAAATAACACATACTTTATAATTATTAAGAAATCTAAAGAGTTTCTATGCAGTGAAGATAAAAAGTATTGTTTTATAACAGAAGTTCAAATGATAAAAAGAAAAATAAATATTAGGGCTAAAGCTCTGAAATATAGTAAATCCCTTATTTCTTCAAGCAGAAAAGAAACATAATTTTTAAAATAAACTCAAAAAAATAGTTAGTCCTTTAAAATATTGGTGGCCAACCATAAAACTGAAAAAACAACAATAGTCAAGAATCTGAAAAATTGCTAAGTAGTAAGTAATTCCTGTGTCTTTAAAAAAACTCAAAGAAATCACAACTATTGGAATTATTTTTAAGTTCCAAACAATTTGTTCTTTCTGCAGATCATGCTGAATCATTGCTTGAATATGAAATGGTTGAGAATTTCTTCATGGAATGTACAAATTAAACCATATAATCTGGGTTTTTTTAAAAATAAAGATACATTTGAAGATTCTAGAAAACAATAAAATCAACTTCAAACAGTAGTTCTAGCAATGATTAATAATATTTGCAATAGGAAATACAGTATATACACTTTTGTGCGGGATTTTTCAATTTGCATCAATGTATATGTTTTCAAAAGATCCCATAGGCATTCACTACACTTTAAAAAGATTAATATATTTTCATTTTAATCACTGAAAGGAATATGATTTACTGCTTTGTACTCTTAAAATTGTACCACTGTACAGAAGCTTTTTGGGTACTCGTTATTACCAGAAGATCTATTGTACTTGGCAGGTCTTCTATGATAAAAAAAAAAAAGATCTAAGACAAAGATTAATTTAGGAAATAACTACGGCTTATTCAGAAATAATGGTTTCAGGAAGACACAAAAAACTGCATACAAATAATAGTTTCTTTGAATATTTTATCACCTCGATTTTACATTCTGTTTATATTTGAAAAGTATAACAGAACTATTTTTAAAATATTTTTATTACAATTACAATTATTCTATAATTTATTTTCATGAAACTTCTCAGAGTTGAAGTTCTATTCTGATTCTTCCACAACTATTTATCTGAATGTAGATTAGAGTTCTTATAATATCACATCAAATCTACAGGTGAAACTCACAAAATTAGAATATCATGCAAAAGTTCATTTATTTCAGTAATTCAACTTAAAAGGTGAGATAAGATAGACCCATTACATGCAAAGCAAGATAGTTCAAGCCATGGTTTGCCATATTTATGATGATTATGGCTTACAGCTCATGAAAACGCTAAATCCACAATCTCAGAAAATTAGAATATTACATGCAATCAATAAAACAAGGATTGTACATAGAACAATTCGGACCTCTGAAAAGTATAAGCATGCATATGTACTCAGTACTTGGTTTGGACCCCTTTTGCAGCAATTACTGCCTCAATGCGGCGTGGCATGGAAGCTATCAGCCTGTGGCACTGCTGAGGTATTATGGAAGACCAGGATGCTTCAATAGCGGCTTTCAGCTCTTCTGCATTGTTCGGTCTCATGTCTCTCATCTTTCTCTTGGCAATGCCCCATAGATTCTCTATGGGGTTCAGGTCAGGCAAGTTTGCTGGCCAATCAAGCACAGTAATAATCCCACGGTCATTGAACCAGGTTTTGGTGCTTTTGGCAGTGTGGGCAGGTGCCAAGTTCTGCTGGAAAATGAAGTCAGCATCCCCATAAAGCTCATCTGTGGAAGGAAGCATGAAGTGCTCCAAAATCTCCTGGTAGATGGCTGCGTTGACCCTGGACTTAATGAAGCACGGTAGACCAACACCAGCAGATGACATGGCTCCCCAAATCAACACAGACTGTGGAAACTTCACACTGGACTTCAAGCATCTTGCAGTGTGTGCCTCTCCATTCTTCCTCCATACTTTGGGTCCTTGGTTTCCAAATGAGATGCAAAAGTTGCTCTCATCAGTAAAAAGGACTTTGGACCACTGAGCAACAGACCAGGTCTGTTTTTCTTTAGCCCAGGTAAGAAGCTTCTGACGTTGTTTGTTGTTCAAGAGTGTCTTGATAAGGAATACGACATTTGAAGCCCATGTCCAGGATCCGTCTGTGTGTGGTGGCTCTTGATGCACTGACTCCAGCCTCAGTCCACTCCTTGTGAAAGTCCCCAACACTTTTGAGTGGCCTTTTCCTGACAATCCTCTCCAAGCTGCGGTCATCCCTGCTGCTTGTGCACCTTTTTCTTCCACACTTTTCCCTTCCACATAATTTTCTATTAATGTGCTTTGATACAGCACTTTGGGAACATCCAACTTCTTTTGCAATTACCTTTTGAGGCTTTCCTTCCTTATGGGGGGTGTCAATGATGGTTTTCTGCACAACTGTCAGGTCAGCAGTCTTTCCCATGATTGTGATTCCTACTGAACCAGACTGAGAGACCATTTAAAGTCTCAGGAACCCTTTGCAGGTGTTATGGCTTAATTAGCTGATTAGAGTGGGACACTTTGAGCCTAGAATATCACACCTTTTCACAATATTCTAATTTTCTGAGATTGTGGATTTCATGAGCTGTAAGCCATAATCATCACAATTATGGCAAATCACAGCTTGAGCTATCTTACTTTGCATGTAATGAGTCTGTCTCATGTATTAGTTTCACCTTTTAAGTTGCATTACTGAAATAAATGAACTTTTGCACAATATTCTAATTTTTCGAGTTTCACCTGTAATCATTCTTTTTAGAAGATAGAGAAGCAAAGCATATTTCTTGGGTCTTCCTTTTTATGACCTCTAAAGCAATAAAGCATGACTTTATTAATAATTACAAATGTCCAATATTACATTATGCTTGTCTAAATTTCATGTACTCATTATTACTGCTCATGAAAAATAAATTATTTCAAATATGATTGACTTCCATATGGGAAAACATACATTTCACATCTATTTCTTGCACTGTAAATCTCTGGAATGAAAATTGTGTACAAATCAGTTGAATTTTAATTCTTGACTTAGATTCTTGAGATCTTGAAGTAATCCTTAAGATTTAATGTTTTCTATTATGAAAGTCTATTAAAAAATGACCAATTCAGGTCTTCCTTGTTCAACTGGAGAATACAATCTAGCCATTTATAAAGATGTTATCCTTTACTGCACAGTCAAAATGAAGAGTTATGACCCACATTTTTTGTGGATCATAACCATATGCTATGGCACTCAAAGCATACGGTATCAACTAATAAGGAGATCTATCTGATGCAAAGCAGTGAACTCCATTATAATTGGTAATATTTTTTAGTGCTTTGTTCTTATCTGTTAACTCAGAAGTGATGTACAAAATAAATGTGAAAAAGACATTAATTATATAATCTACAGTTTACATTACAGTAATTAATATAATTACATATTAACATGTCTCGTGTTTTATACAGTTGATGTTTAAATGTTTAAGTTATCTATTTCTCTTTGATGTGGCAAATGTGTATCTTAATTTGCTCTGTTTTCAAATTTCAAGACAATTTGGAATCATTTATGCTTTTCTCAAAGTTCCTTAATAGTGTATAAATTAACAAAATAATACCACTATAATTAGTACACTAAACATAACAAGGATATGTGTAAAATGCAATTCATATTTACAGCAGCAAAGCTAGTATTGTTGGCAGAAATTAAATTGCCATCGATTGATCTTATTTGGAAAATTTTATTTCTGGTGCTTGTCATGCATTTAAATTCTGTTCTAAAAGATACATACTCAGTTATGACAGCTAGCTAACTGAATACAACTCAAATTTAATTGCCTCATGTTTCTAAGAAAAACACATTTCTCTTGTGTTAAAATGACTATTATGACAAATAAATTTAAGAAGCACACTTGAGCCTCAATCAACAGGTAGCACTATTCTTATTTTCTCCAAGAAGCAATTCATAACAATTCAATACTAACCAAAGGCCAACACGAACAAAATGCACATATAGAGTATTACCCACTCTATCATTTGTTTGTCTTTTTTATTTTTGTTTTTGTTTAGAAATATTAATATTACTTCAAATCCTGTAGAAATCCTGATGCATTTGGAACATATTTATTACACTATTACAAACAGTATTAAAGTAGCTGGAATGTACTTCTATTTAATTGAACAAATACACAGACTTCAGCCTCTTTTAATACAGAAGTAGTAGAGAAAAGGCACATTTCCTTCCAGTGGATCACATTATTTATCTAGAGCAGTCAATAGAAGGGCATCCTGTTATAAGACCATTATTTGTGTTGACAGACTCCATTTTTTATACACTTTCATAGCAACATCATTATAATAAGCACAGGAGAAAACTGTACCTAATACATTCTAAGATTTGGACTAACTGCAGAGAATTTAAGCGGGCAACATTTAGTTCTTCAAAAATTAATATAACTCCTTTCAGAGACCTCATTTATAGATGAAGACATGATAATGATAACTGTGGTTAGAAAACAAAATAGAAAAGGCAAACAATCCAATACCTATTACTTAAGACATTGTCTCAGCTTTCTAGAATTCAAACTCTAAGAACAACTGATAATGGTATACTGCTTTTGCTTGGTGTTTTCCGGACCTGGACAATTACTTCTGGGTCAGAATTTGGGAAAAATTGATATTACATACTAACATTATTACAGGTTATCTGTATAATTTAAGCCTTGCTGAAATTATCATATCACTACAGGAAACAGGACAGGTTAAAAATCAAATTGATTGCTCTGACATTCTCTTTGTTGCCAGAAAGTCAACAGTTGATAAGACTGTAGGAAATGAAATGTTGAAAGAGATATCTAGAGTGATATTGACGAAAAATAAGAAGCAAATAGAACTCAATCAATCCAGCATTATATATTTATTTTATTGGATTTAGAAGCTGGCCAACTTTAGGAGATTCTGCACAGCTTACATATTAAGCTGTGCAGTAATATTAACCCAGTAATATTAACCTAGTAATATTAACAGAAACAACAACAACATGGACATCCGGAAGAAAAACAAATCTAACACATGGGGGGCAGATCAATAGAGGCTCAACCATCAACCTAATTCCAAACCTGGGAAATAAACCAGGTTTTCAAACACTTGGAAAGACAGATCTAAAGGAACACGACAGAAAAAGTATGCATCCTATATCCTGACAGATTACACTGTTTGACTGAAGGAACCTTAAGTGTGTCTACCCTGCTTAATCTTACCGGGCTGAAACTACTGGAGATAGATAGTCCAACAAATAACTATGCTTTGAAAGACTTTATAATTGTTAGTAATACTTTAATTGCACTTTGAAGCCAACTGGCAATTGGTGCAGCTCACAGAGCCCATTACTAGTTGTACTGCTACATTCTGGAACAGCTGTAGCTTACAAGTGGTTTTCAAGAGTAACACCATATAAACATTTTGCAATGGTCCATGTGTGAATCCCAAAGGTGCTTTTTCAAAAGGCAACTGGACTTTATTTTTCCTTGAAGATGTTTCACTACTCATCCAAGAAGTTTTTTCAGAACTGAAGACAAGTATGGTTATACTTTGTAATTTTCTCATTTTATTACTAACTTTAATACATATTTTATTAGTAGAGTTTAATCCTTGGTGGTGCAGGCTGTTAAACACCTAGCACTTAGCTCCAGCTGCCTGCAATTAGTGCAGGCTCGAATCCCACCAGGTTCAAGATTGACTCAGCCTTCCATCCTCCCAGGGTAGGTAAACTGAGGACCCAGGATTGTTGGGGACAATAAGCTGACTTTGTAAAAATGCCGCTTGGGGGTAGGCAAAAGCCCTAGTAATAAGCAGGCATATACAATAGAATGAAGGCTATTGCTGAGCACATTGGGTTGTGCTCCAAACATTGTAAGCCGCCCTGAATCTCCGGAGAAGGACGGCATATAAACGTGAATTAAAAAAAAATCCAAAAACTCACACTCTAAAGAAGATATTCAGCAAACTCACATACAACTCTTCAATACTAGCAATTAGACTTACATTTGTAGATATAGAATGCACAATTAATTTCAAATCATGCATATAACTAGAATGAATCTATGCAATCCACACAGTCTCTTAGGGATGTAAGGGTTTCAAATAAGAACAAAATATCTCTCCCTTCACCTTTCTCTCTTTCTTCGTCTTTCTCCCTGATACATGCACACGCGCACACACACAGGCACACACACAAACACAAATATGCAGTGGAAAGATTCAGCTAAAAGCATTTTCTATTTAAATGCAAATTTGATTTTTTAAAAAAGGGTCCTTCAGTAATCTAACCTAAAATGCTCAGATAAAATCAATCTGAAATGGTACAGCGAATTAATGTTATATGAATTCTTTTGTCTACTTTTTATTTTGTATCCTTGATGCATGCTTTTATTCTGCCTAGTCCTCTTTTTAATCACTAATTTCTATAAAGTATTATAATAAGTTTAATATCCCTAATGTTAAAGAAAAAACTAGCTAATTATATGTGTGTGTGTGTGTGTGTGTTTCAGAAATACATGATGTGATATATTACAAAATTTTGGAGTGGAGGACGGAAATAAGAGTTTATGAATAGCATTATAATGACTATATGTGATATGTTTTTATTATATTTAGGCAGGAGGAGGAAAACAATCTCCAAGGAATTGAAATTTCTATATTATATTGACACAAGGACAAACTCTTCAAACATAACTCATCAGTGTTGATACTTTCAAATACATAAAACATTACACCTGCTCTTTCAATCCACTGCACAGGCTGTAAATCTTCAAAAGAAAAAGAGTTCAATGTCATTTCAGCCACTGTAAGCTACAGTTTACAACAGGAAGATAAAAATAGTCACTGACATCTACACCACTTTTCTACCGCAGTATTTCTGTGTTCTAAGTTATCTTTGTGGCTGAAGAAAAGGCAATCAATTGTAAGCAACAAATGCGGTTTGAGACTGTTGATAACTTTTAATGGATCTAGCCAAAATTAATCTTCAAAAATATTTATGATCAGAATAATCCTTTTATTGTAGAAATATAAACTTACATCATGTCTATGTTTTCTCTTTGGTATATCATTCTTTCAGGAGAGGGAGGAGAGAGAGTTCAAAAACAGAAATCAGTACCTTTTTATACTTAGTGGGAGGGGAATATGCAGTGATGCATCATGGAACTTGTATGCTTAATATTAGGAACAACAATGAACATTTTTTCTTATATGAATAAAGCAGTTTGGCATTTTACCTTAACAATTCCCCTTCTAAGGTCAAACTGGTTTATCATTGGAGGAACATTAACATAGATATTATCATACATCATTTATATATTTATACACAGCTTCTTTGTCAGATATGAATCTTGTTTTGAGGGAAGGGGCTTGGTCAAAATATCTGCAGTTTGTTCCTTAGTCTCACAATGTACAGCTTTTATGAATCCAATTTCTGATAACTGTCTCACATGTTTGTACTTAATGTCGATGTGTCTTGACCTGTGGCCTACAGCATCGGCTTTAGATATATCTATTGCTGCTTTGTTATCCTCCTGAATGATTATGGGTATGATAAACAAACAAATTCAGCTTCTGTAGTTGAAGTTGATACAAGTTTTTGTTTTCTGGTATACCAATGTATAGGACTATCATTCAGAAAAATAACATACCCTGAAGTACTTTTTCGTGTTCTGACATCTCCGGCCCAATCGGCATCTGCGTAACATGAAAGTCTAGGGGTGCTTGACATATTTGGATTAAGTGACAAAACCGCATCAGCGGTATGTTTCAGATATCTTAATAATCTTTTGATTGCATTCCAGTGGTACATTCTTGGGTTATTCACATGTCTTGAGAGTAAGTTGACAGATAATGCTATGTCAGGTCTAGTCCAATTGGCTATATAAAGTAGCGAACCAATTGTAGATCGATAAACTGTATTGTCCTTAAATATCTCATCATTATTAAACATGTTCTTTAGGAAGTCGGTCTGCATGGGGGTATCTGATGCTTGGCATCAGACATACTGCATTTTTCCAGTAATTCTAATATCTTTTCCTTTTGTGACAGTATGAAACCATTTTGTGATTCGGTAATCTGAACCCCTAAATATTTATCGATTTTTCCCAAAGATTTCAATGAAAAATGTTTTTGAAGTTTTTTGGCAAATTGGTCACATTTAAGTTTACTTTTACATATGTACAATATATCATCGACATAGACAAGTACTTTTTCACATATGCCTTGATCCCTTTTAATAAATACACATTTGTCAGCTGATGTGGCAGTGAAACCTATTAGCCTTAAAGTTTTGGAAAGACAATTGTACCATCTCTTACCCGATTGTCACAGACCATAGAGACTTTTATGGAGCAGCCAGGTTTTCCCTTCATTACAGTCAATTCCTGGTGGTGCTCTGACATATAATTCCTTATCTAGTGGTGCGTGTAGGTATGCTGTTTGTACATTGAATTGATATACGTGTTCATTTAGGCAATGAGGCAATGACCAAGGCTGTCTTAACACTTTCTGCCCTCACAGTAGGAGAATATGTGTCTATGTAATTGTCTGAAAATTTTTGTGAGAAACCTTGTGCCACCAGTCTTGCTTTGTATAGATTTTTGTTATCCTCTAGGGGTTTTATTTTGTATATCCACCTGGTACCAATAATTTTTTTGTTCTCTGGAACTCGTGAGGGGGTATATACTTCTAGTTTTTTAATACTTTCCATCTCCCTCCACATGGCCTCTTTCCATTTTAACTGTTCATCTGGTGGGAGTGCGAGTATGTCATTATAATTTTTGGGTGTGACAATGGTGGTATCAATAGACATCACATAGTCCCCTAAGGTATTGGGAATTTTGCCTTTATTGGTCCTTAGTGATCTCCTGGGTATGTTTTCGGTTGGAATAATTTTTTCTGATGAGTCATCTGAGCTGTACTCATCTGTACCTTTGGTTTTGAGTATATGGTGACCTTCTTTCCACACCTTAACCTTAATGCTATTTCTGTTGGGTTTTGTATTTGTAGTGTGAGTGTGAAGTTGTGTTTGTTCCTGATCAGTTTTGAATGTGTTTTTGCCAATTATGATTTCATTTGAATGTATCTTACTCCAGTTTGTGTTTTCATGAAAATTTGCTGATCTCGATATGATTATCTTGTGATTACTATCCATGAATCTGTAAGCTTTGGTTTTGGGTTCATAACCAACAAATTTTAGTTTTTTTGATACTTTATCTCCCTTTCGTCTGAGTTGCTTGGGTATGTGCACATCGGCAGTTACTCCAAAAACATGAAGATGTGCTAATTTGGGTTTCTGATCATACATTATTTTGTATGGGGTTTTCTGTATCACATTTGACCATATTCTATTAAGAGTATAGTTTGAATATAAGACGGCTTCTCCTCAATATGAAAAGTTTAATCCAGCATCTTCTAATATGCATCTAACCATAGTTTGTAATACTCCATTCCTGCGTTCCGCCACACCATTTTGAAAGGCAGAAAATGGTGAAGTTGTAAAATGTATTAAACCATGTTTATTAATCCAGTCACTGAATTCTTTGGAAAGAAATTCAGAACCGCAGTCTGTCATGATCTGTTTGATCTTAATGTTATGTTGGATTTCTATCCTCTTATAGAATTCTTTAAATTTGGTGAATGTTTCCCCCTTGTGTTTGAGTGTGTATACAAAACCATATCTACTATGGTCATCAACAATTGTGAGGAAATATTTTTGTGGCCAATAGAAGGCTTCAAGGGGCCTACTAGATCCATGTGTATCAGCTGAAAAATGTGTGTAGTGCTCCTTTCTGATTTCTTTGGTCGGGTTTTTCTTTTGACTTTGAACTCTTACAAATGGAACATTCTAAATAATTTTCACAATTGTTCACTTTGAGTCCCTCAGAACAATGCAACATTTTTTAACAACAGGAAAACCAATATGTGCTAGCTTCCTATGCAAGATATGTGCATAATTATTATGTAAAGGTTTACCAATTGAAATACGTTTTGAGTCATTCGTTTTGGTTACAACATTTTCAACACTTACATCGTTAACATCATTATCACTTTCCCCTTCTATTTCCTCATCACTAGTATCACTGTCAGCATTATCATCCTCTTCTTCTTCCTTCCCATTCTTAACACCATCATTTGAAAAATTGGCTATTACTTGTGCGGTGGTATTCATGGTGGGTATAAAATAAGCTAAACCACTGGTCACTATAACATCCCCGACCTCCTTGCCATCATTGGTAAGTTGGATGGTGCCATTATAAATAACACCTCGATTTTGGTACCTTTGATTAATTTAATTATAGCTAGGACGTTATATGGTATTTCAGGTATGAAAAGGACTTCCTTGATTCTCCCAAGACCTGGGATGTGGACATCCCCCTTCCCAACCACCTGCACAAGTTTTTGGTTGGCAACTTTAATTTTAAATGACACCTCATCTAAAGAGGTGAACAGCTCTCTATTGCAAGATGTGTGTGTTGTTGCCCCGGAGTCGATTAACCAACATTGTTCCCTTAAGTTTGCACCAAGATTTGGTTCTACTTCTCTGACCCCATTCACGGATTCAGTGTCAGTCCCATTGTTCTCCCAACTGGATCTCCTGCTCCTTTTTGGGCTTGGTGATTTTCTACGTCTCGGGTTTACATCATGTCTTTGGCTACTGGGGTGTCTATCTTGATATCTTTGTCCATAGTCGGACCTTTCTCTCTGATAACTTGTACAATAGGGCTGGGGATACTCAAAGGGCCCTCTGCCTTTAAAGGTCTTAGGACAATTCCTCTTAAAGTGGTCTTTCTAACCGCATGTATAACACCCTGGTAACGCATTTACCTGTTCCACAAAGTTAACTCTTTTCATAACCCTGGGTTCCTTGTGAAGTAAAGCTCGATCTTTTCTGAGATTATCCTCAGCCACCAGTCTTCCTGATAATGTTTCGAGTGAAATGTTGTCATAATTTAGATTATCCAATTGATTAAGAAAATAGTCCCAGCTAGAATCAAGGGAATTAATTATAATACTAATAAAACTTCCCTCTGTGATTGTCTCACCCCTTTGTAACAGATCAGATCTCATGGCGTTTAAGTTGAGCAGATGTTCGCTCATGCTCACTCCTGGTCTTAGTCTAGCAGAATGAAACTCTCTAGATATTCTGCTAGTGGTACTCCTATTTTGCTATAAAACAGGTTACATATCCCAAATTTCAGAGATGGTGGACCCATTGGGTATGATGTGGTATATGGCTGGTTCGAGGGAACTCAGCATTAAGCAAAATGCCCGATGGTGAATACAATCCACCTGTATAGACCATGGTTTTGGGGTGGATTCAGTATGAGGAAAAGGGCATTTTCCTTCATTAGTGCAATCTGAAATTGCTGCCCAGTCCATTAGATTATTACCTGTGGCACATAGCTTGGGGAAACCATTAGGTAAGATATTGTGCTGGACAGGGGTGATATTCAGAAATTGCTGTTGTTGGTGCTCTGGAATATGTGCATACTGGCAGAAGGACATTGGTATGCACGCTGTTAAGTTCGAAAAACTTACTGTTCTTTTTCTTTCAAGATGACTGGTGCTGACTGCATATGCATGGTGTTTTGAATTTGTGCCATGTTCATTTTATGTTGGTTTCCTGTGGAGGATGTTCCCTGAAGAGCTGCTGCAGGAGGTGAAGGGTTAAAAAATTGCATTGGAGCTGTGGTTTCATTCTTAATTCCTGACTGGGGGCTGTGGCATCCTGAAGCAGTGCTATTTGTGGGGCTAGCAAGTAATCTGGAGGCACTAGGACTGCTGCGGAAGTCAGGGAAGCTGTCAGGAGCGAGAAGTGCTTAATTGCTTGGAGATCGGCTTCTGGGAACATTGCAGCTGCTTCTGGAGCCTTTGGAATGTTGACTGAAGGTGCTGGGAGACTGCCTGTGGTTGCTGGGAGTTCGGTGCTCATTGTCTGTGATTGTTTTGGAGTCGGGGTGTGAATGCAGCCCCAAATGCTTCTGTGAGTGTTTCAATCGCTCTTGAGATTTCCTGTTCTGAGGGAGGTTTCTTGTTGACACATTTATTTTGGGTGTTAGTCTTTGGTTCTCTGTTATCTGGTGTTATTGGTCTTGTCAAATGAAGAACTGACCAGCCACCCTCACAAAATAGTTCGTTAGTTTCATGATCATTCTGCCTGTTTCTCCCTTCCTCATTCTTTTCAGGGTTATCCTTTTCCTTTTTCCCACCTTCCATTTTAAAATTCCTGCAGTGATTGGCTGCTGGTCGGCCGTTTCTATTGGCTGTGGCTCTGGGCTGTTTAGATCTGAAAATGGCGTCTCAGCATGTTTTCCCGCCTCCAGTAAGTTTAAACAAGATTGTAAAGGACTTACCGGTTCAGTGCTTGCTGTTTTATTTTCTTTCTCTGTTTGTCTTTCTTCATTTTGAGGGTTGTCTATATTTTGAAAAGTGCTCTTAATTCTGCGATCGGTCCTTGTTGCCTGTTGACATTTCAATGATTCTGAGTAGGGTTGATTTTAAGTCTTCATTTTTGTCAGTTATTTTGTCTTTCTCCTGGGTTTCATTTCTTTCAGCTGTAGGAGTTTTACTTTCTTCATCCAAGGCAGTTCCTATTATTTCTCCCATTGGTGTCAATTGAGCTGCCATCTGTCTGGTGAAGGCTCATGTATTAATTCTGGATTTTTTCTGATCCTGACATGTTTTGTTCAAGTTAATTTGGCAACCGATCTCTGCTACCATTTGTTGATAACTTTTAATGGATCTAGCCAAAATTAATCTTCAAAAATATTTATGATCAGAATAATCCTTTTATTGTAGAAATATAAACTTACATCATGTCTATGTTTTCTCTTAGGTATATCATTCTTTCAGGAGAGGGAGGAGAGAGAGCTAAAACCAGAAATCAGTACCTTTTTATACTTAGTGGGAGGGGAATATGCAGTGATGCATCATGGAACTTGTATGCTTAATATTAGGAACAACAATGAACATTTTTTCTTATATGAATAAAGCAGTTTGGCATTTTACCTTAACAGAGTCTAGTCAGCAGCAATTTTCTGCACCCTTCAAATATATGTACATATTTACACACATTTTCAAGCCAATCTTTGGGAAAAAATATTAAGTCTTAAAAATAAGTTCTCTAAGCAGGTTGAAAAATGTGTATAAGGTTCTAGGCAGTTTTTAAAATTATTTTTAAGTTATGCTAGGCATGATAACTTGAAAATAATATTAAAATCTGCCTGGAACCTTATACACATTTAAGACACATTACATTTTCATGATTTCGCCTTTATTTTAAAAGTATCCCCTGCTTCCCTACCAAACAGAAAAAAATAATCAGCCCCTCTTTTGTTGCATCATAAGGGCATTTTATCACAAAACATATTAAATAACTTAATGAGAAGCTATTTTGAATGGCATTTGTTCTCTTTTGTTCAGATGTTTTAGATATGGTTTCATTATTATTCATTATTTCCTATTTACAGGGTTGTTCACAATGCCTTAGAAGTACCCATTTTCTCTGCTAAAGTAAGAGAGTAATTTGTCTTGCTGATTTATTTCCATAAACAGATGATGATGATGATGATGACAATGATGTAGAGGAGATAGGAAACTGCTTGATATTCTACTATTTTTAATTTTTTATGCTGATTTAGTCACATGAAGAAACATAGTATAGAATGGTATAAGATGATTGATTGGGAATATATTATTTCTGAAACCAATTCAAAGTGTTTTATGATATTTAAGGTTCTTTACAGCTCAGAATGAGGATATTCTCATCAACGCTGCCACGAGAGTCCAGGAATGGGTTAAGCTCCTCCTTCTAATGTCATAGCACTGAGCCATTCCTGGACTCTCTTGCAGCATAGATAGAAAGGACGTTGTCAGGTAATCATACCAATGCCCAGTTTATGAAAACCACCAATTTTAGACCAGTAACTATGGTATGCTTCTCAATGTCTTGAACAGAATTCAACTTTTGATGATTAGATGGGCACAATAGGTCTAGACATATGAAACAAGGTAGACTTGGTTAATGAACACTTGTTCAGCGACCAAAGTTACAACAGTGCTATCAAAATAACTTTATGATCAATTTATGACCATTTACAACATTCAGTCTCCCGTAGTCACATGTTCACCATTACAATCAGTACCTAATGTTCAATCCGCTGCTTTTTCTTTTGCTAGTCCATTTTCCCTTTTTATTTTTGCAGCTTTTTTCAAATATGAAGTGTACTTTGAATATATAATCAAGTACAGCATAGATGTATCTATGCATAAAAGAATGAATATTTTCCTTTCTTTTCCAGCAGCTTGTTGAAACTGAACTGCTTATATAATCATAGCCATAACTAGCTTGATTCAGATGTATGAACAAATCAAGGTTTGGCACTATATAAATATGACTGATTAAATAAACACTACTTTTGTGATTAATTTTCTTATTCCATGTGCTCTAAACCACAGTTTGAAATTTGGAACCAATAAAACAATGACTTGCTCTTGCACAACAGCATAATATAATGATATATTCATCCTGATATAGTAATTTTGCTGGTTTAATTTCAGTGGCAAAGGAACCACTGCATGTGATAATGAGGAACACATGAACCCAGGTTCATTTACACATTAGCTATCCAAATTTTTATTCCTGCAAATAATGTTCAAACATTATGAAGATGCCATTAAATTATGTACCATCAGTAAATGTCACCAAGAACTGATTATAGTATGTATAATTGAAGAATGGAGGATTATATCATAGCAAGTCATTTGATTCCAAAAGCAAGTCTTAATTTCCAAATTACAATTTTAGCTAGATAGAAAATACTGTTGAATTAAAAATACATGTAATGCTCCCTCTTGCTTTATTCCATAACTAAATACCAAGAATGGAAGCTTGTATATGATTATATAAAAGCCAAATCTAATGTATTACTTGTCAATAAATTCCATTACACTATGGAAGCAATGAAATAGCTCACTTCCCAATTATATTACAGATTTCTATCACACCGAAAGCCTCTTTATAAGCACAATGACCAATCTTTGCTTAATCATAGTACAAGTGTACATAACTTCTGAGCAGAGAAATCATCCAAAGCCTGTCAAACAGAATCTTTACATGTCAAACAATCAGAGATATGAACTGACAGAGACATATTCAATTTCACATTCACTTCAAAATCAGTGCTGGAAACGTGCCCATAAAAATGTGCAGTATGAGCAGCAGTGCATGCCCAAATATGTTGCTTGTGTCTTCAGGGCAAGAGCATTCTGCTGTTAGCACCAGTTGCCACATAGGCGTCAAGCAAGCCTCTATAGGAAAGGCATTCCACAACCAAAGTGCCACTTCTGAGAAAGCCCCCTGTTATTTCAAAATGTATCTTCAATTAAAAAGAATATATAAGAAAGGCCTTAACAGATGACTTTAAAACATGAGCAAATATGAGATGAAATGCTTTTTCTGATGTCATTGATAGTGGTTCAGAGGCAAAAACATAATAACATTTAGTTTTAAACAAATAAATTGAACATGTAACAAAATTATGCCTCTTAATTTAATGAAATCAAACTAAGGAAATAGGAAAGTTAATTAATGGTATAAACACACAAAAATTCAACAAGAGCTACCTTCAATAATTATTTTCATGATAATGAACCAGATAATTGACTTTTAACCAATTTAATTATTTCAGAAAAATACACAGATATTTTAAAAAAGATCTGCTGCAATAAAACTTAAAAACATAAAATTTAGCACATCCATTAGAATGTGTTTTAATAAATAGTGCATTGTTTCATTCATACCTTGGCTGCCACCACTGAGAAAATGGGGTATGTCCTAGCATACTTCACTTATGACTTCCAGTCACCACCCCCTTTCTCATCTTAATAGCAAAATAGTATTTTACAGAGTTAAGTATTTGTTTCACTTTCAATTTAACTTCTTTAAAATACAAATCGTGTGTGTGTGTGTGTGTTTATGTGTATAAATAGGAATTTCTATGATATAATTACATTTTTCATTGAATAAAACTATGTTATTGTAGAACCTTAATTTTAGTTATATCCTATATTTAGATGTATATCACAGTGAATTAAAAAGAGCTTACTTCAAAATAAATGGAAGTAATATGTGCCCTTAGGCAAGATCTCAGTAAAGGCCATATAAGCTGAAATATTGTTGTTGAAGTCAACACATATAGAGGTTGCCTCAGTTGAAGAAATGTGCCCTAAGGCTGTATTCCAGATACAATTATTTGAGAGAAAGTCTCACTGAACACTTTGGGCCTTCAGAGTACATATACAGTACATAGAGGCTTGATGTTATAGTAGCATTTTTGAAATGTCCCCCATGTGCAAGAACTCTAAAAGCAAAATATAGCACATTGGGGTGCCAGTATTGATGAAATACTTATACAAATATGGCAAAAAAGGGGGAATCTGTAAAGATTGTAACCAAATTATGTCAGCAAATTTAGAGAATAATACAATGGCTAATAGATTGGAAAAGCCTAGTCTTTGTAGTAATATCAATAAAACTAAACTATTGCACAATATTCTTATTTTCACATGCTAGCAAAATAATGCTTGGGATAATCCAATACAGATTAGAGAGCTACCTGGAAAGGATAATACCTGATGTTAAATCTGGTTTTAAAAAAGATCAAAGAATAAATGACAGAATGCTGAGGAACACTGATGATTGAGAAAGCCAATGAATACCAAAAAGGAGTCAATATGCACTTCATTAACTGTAGAAAATACTTCGATTGTGTCAATCCTGTCCAACTCAAGAATGCTTTCAGGAAACTGGAATGCCAAAATACATCATGTATAATTTTGTCCTCATACAAAATCCATTCAGAGGTCAGGAACCACAGTCCAGATGAAATATGGTAAAACAAACAGGCTCCAAACTGACAAAAAATGAAAGAAGACTGTATACTCTCTACATATTTATTCAATCCCTATGCTGAATATATGTTGAAGGAACTTAGACTGAAAGATGATAAGCAAGGTTTAAAACTTGCAGGGGAAAAAGTAACATGCACTATGCTGATGACATTACTCCGATAGTTGAAACTAAAAAGCCTGCAGTCAACAGGGCCTTGGTGGTGCAGGCTGTTAATAGCCTAGCACTTAGTTCCAGCTGCCTGTAATTATCGCAGGCCCGAATCCCACCAGGCTCAAGGTTGACTCAGCCTTCCATCCTCTCGGGGTAGGTAAACTGAGGACCCAAGATTGTTGGGGGCAGTAAGCTGACTTTGTAAAAATGCCGCTTAGTATTAAGCAGGCATATACAATGGAATGAAGGCTATTGCTGAGCACATTGGGTTGTATCCCAAAAATTGTAAGCCGCCCTGAGTGTCCGGAGAAGGGCGGGATATAAATATGAATTAAAAAAAAAAAAGAAATATGTCCCAAATGTTGGGGTTGCAATGAAGACCTTGAAAAAAATGCTATAACATTTCTCTACCTACAGAATCGGAAGTGTGTAAAAGCAATTCTATAAACTGCATACAATTTCCAGTTTACAGCCATCGCAAGCTAGATGTCTCTTTTTCAAAGAGATAGCATTACAATGGAGATTGGCATGCGATATAGGATACTGGCTGCCAAATTTCTCTCTTGAAAAAGGAGAGATCTTTGAAATGGCCCACATGACCACTCCTCATTAATAAACCACAGGAACTGGTGTTTTGTGTCACCCTATGACTTAAGTAGGAGTTGAGGGTGGGATAATCCTTTCTTGGAAACATGAATGCAACCTTTTTTAAGGACAAGAAGCCTCATCTCTCTTAAACACTTTGGATTTGCCTTTTTATTGCTTTGGAAATAAACACCAACACTGTGGACCCTTCAGAACAGCAAATATTACCCCATGGTAATTTATCTTAAAAATCTTTAAATATGATTTTAAAGATGGGGAAAATGTTGTTTTTTGAATCAAACAGCAAAAGGGTGCTTAGACTATTGAAAACTCCAGTTCCTGTGGTTTATTATTGAGGAGTGGTCATTTTTGGCAGTTAGTAAGAGATTAAGTCCAGATGGAATTGAAATATAATTCTAAATCCTTTTTGTAGGAATCTGGGATTGTTTGCATTTTCTTAAGTGAAAACAAGATACAGTGGGACTTTTAAGGCTGGACAGTAGAGGGTAGTAGAGAATAAGAAAGGGTACAATTGGACGAGCAATGGTGCAAAATAATCTAACAATGGGTTTTCTGATGGAGATTTATGAAAAATGGTAGATAGATTGTTAAGGAAGCAACAGAAGAAGTAGAAACTAATTTGGATAAGTATGAAATTAATTTAATATGGATATTTGATGCTTCATTGTCTAAAGGAGATGTACAATTACTAAACCAGAAAAGTTATGTTCTTTACAGGATGTACCAAAGAAATATTTTAAAATCTTGAAGGACTTTTCGAGAAGTGATTTTTTAAAAACCCAATCTTTTCTTACTAGATATACAAAAGAGCTATGTTAGAGTTATGAAAGATTTCTTGAGAAAGGACAAAAAAAGATGACAAGAAATCAAGCCCTGGGATTTTAAGTTAAAAGAATCAAGATAGTTAAAAGCACAAGTAAGAAATACATTATTGATTTATTCGATGAAGGTTGCAATAGATGTATTTGGCAACATTTACTGGACTTTTGGTAATAAGGGACAAATACAAGGGTTTTAGCTTTTGTTTTGTAGTTAATAAGTAAGATGTGAGGTGAACAGAATATATGTTGTAACTTAAGAGATCATTACTAAAATTGTTTGTGCTTGTGATGGAGAACTTGCTTTTTTTCTTTTTTACACTATTTTTGTTTCTTTTTCTTCTTTGTCTTTTACGCTCATATTTTTGTAATTTATATAGTTCTTATTTCTCTATTTGTAATCTTTAAAGAATTAAGTTGAACAGCAACATGCAAAAAATACTAATACATACTTTGAAATTTGATATTGGAAAAACTTGGTTGTTGAGGAAAAAAACCTAAATGATTACAGAATAAATAAGTCAAATACACAAATGGCAAAGCTTAAATTACCTTATTTTGGGCACAAAGATCAAGTTTCCTTGATAAGTCTAGAACATTGTTCTTTCAGTGAGATAAGCAAATTCTAAATTTGATATATAAATTAAATAAATAAATGCTGGGGGGAATGAAAGGAAAGATAAAAGATGGTGACCAACAGAAAACAAATGTAGCATTGGTCTGAAAGGTCAGTGGATGACAGATTATCTCAAAGAAGGTCTGTCTATTTGGATGCTAAAATTCTTTACTAATTTGATGCCATATATTAATTAATTAGTCCAAACTCTCTGCCCTCTTTTATGTTAAAAAATCTTACACCTGTTTTTTTAATTGAACAAAGCAATTTTGCTTGATTTTCAACTTACCTACTCTAATAAATATTAATTTTTATTATATTAATTTTCTCCTTATAAGTAGTAGTACAGATTAGAACTGAATAAAATAAATGTTATCTGATATTTTCTAGAAGCGATAGCATTTGGACTAATGAATTCAAATGTATTGGATAGTTCAATGTTAGTAGAATAAAACTCTGTGTGTGTGTGTCTGTGTGTGTGTAAATTATGTTTATGGTGAAGAGAATATTATGTAGACTGTAATTCACTCTAGCCCTATCTTTTTTAGTATTTCATTATATCCACTGCATATCTGGAAAAAAGAAATATTACTTTATATTATATTCAACATGTAGGAATGCTATTGCTGATTTGAAATTCATGTCTCAGAAACTTTTATACTGTTAGTGTTATTAAAAGGAAATAAAGTCCATTTTTAAAAGAAAAAAATCAAGAATCAAATGAATGCTTTTATTATTAATAACAAATTTTCTAACAATATTCTAGCATAGCACTTTGAGATTTCAGTTTACTGTTTAACAGTTTCAGACTAATTTTATTAACCTGTACATCTGAGAGAATCAACCCCCTCTGGGTTTAATTAGAAGAAGATTCAATTTAAATCTAAATGTCAACAGTGGTTACTAATTATGGCAGGGCCTGGACGAGACACTCAGTCTGTAATCAGGCAATCCTACAGTTACAATTAAAGGGTTTCTTTTTTGAGAACATATATTAAACACAAACACAAACAAACATGGGACGCAGAACTGGATGCTTTTAGTATAAACTAAAAGCAGGCATGCAGGTAAAATTTGTGAAATTAAATTATAGAAATGACTGAAACATACAGCTGAATCATAAAGCAGCTACAAAACTAGGTCAGGGTCACAACCACAGATCATTGCTCCTCTTCTAGCACACAAAATAAATATTCCCTCTAAAGTAGAAACTAATCTTTTGTTATGCCCTTTGTCAAGAACACCTTATTACAAAGTGTATTTATTTGCAGAGTTTTCATAGCTGTGAGCAGGGCTAAATTAATTTCCTTGGACTTGACTTCACTTGCAATTCCATCATTAAAAAAGATTCATTGATTTAAAAAAGGCAGAGAAAAAGAAAAAACTACAGCAAATTGAAAATGTTTGTATGTGCATATTCCAAAAGCTACTCTTATATTACTCCACAGTATTAAAACGAGATTAGACAAAATGTTAAAAAGTTTTTAAAATGCTTGCTGGGTTGGAGAAAAGATAACAAAGAAGAGTCTCAAAGCTATTCATTGGGCATTGCAGTATTTGTCCAGACCCTGAGAACAGGAGTTAGGCAGTCTTGCCCTGAAAACTTCCTTTCCACCTGAATAGATGGTAGCGAGGCTTGGACTAATCTATAAAGCTAGACTATAAATACAGTTGCCCCTCTTGACCTTCCCCTGAATAGTGTTTTCTGTAATATGGTATATACAAGGCTACCTACAATAGCAGCTCCCTGATGCTTATCATTTCTCCATATCAAAGGGTGTTGTAGGGTGCCTCAAGAAAAGATGCTGACATTTAAAAGCAAGTTCTGGAAGGAAACAGAGTTCTCCAATTGTATAAATAGCTTTAACCTTGATATGTAGAGATGTAGTGTTTCAATGGAGCCAAGCAACATAAACATAGATTTAAAAAATTCACTGCCCACTAATAACAATGAATATTTTGTTTATGACAGTTCCGGCCAGCATAAATGCATTAATCTTTAAGATGCCACAAACCCTTTTTGGGAATAATCTAATTGTTTTGCTGCAACATTTCATTGGTGTGTGCCTCCTTGCTTCCAGTAGTTTTCCATAATATTATGCATTTTCAAGTGACCATTTTAATGAAAATTCCATAATTTCATTAATATAAAACTACTGTTTCAATGTTGGTTTTGTTTCCAATTTATGTACCTAAGTGCTTTATTAATTATCTACATCACCTCTTACTTTATATAAAATAACAATTTTAATGGATGCCTGATCATATTTCAGTTTTCTTGTAATTCTGATGGGAAAATCTTGGCAGGAAAAACTATGGGACAGTTGATTCCCATGTCAAATGTACAAATGTAAGCCATCCAGCCAGTGGTGGGATTCAAAATATTTTATTACTGGTTCTGTGGCCGTGGCTTGGTGGGCGTGGTGTGGCTTGGTGGGCATGGCAGGGTTACGGTTATTGCAAAATTTCCATTCCCACCCCACTCCAGGGTAAGATTACTGTAAAATCCCATTCCCTCCCCACCCCACTAACCTGCTTTCCAGCTCTGTTCTCCTGTGCAAGGCAACAAAAGAAGGCCCAGCCGATCAGCTGGGACTCAGGAGGCAGAGAATAGATGGGGGCAGGGCCAATCAGAGGTGGTATTTGCTGGTTTTCCAAACTACTCAAAATTTCCACTACCAGTTCTCCAGAACTGGTCAGAACCTACTGAATACCACCTCTGCATCCAGCATATCAGTATGATAGTATCCTCAGACCAGAGCCAGACTGATTTAGTGGTTAAAATATCAAGCTAGAAACCAGGCGATCACACTTAGCCACCTGGAAAATCGAATTTTCTTGCTATTTGTCAAAAGATTTTCCTCCTCCACTGGTGGAAACCTGACAGACCTGCTATATTTTATGGCATTTTATACAAATGTGCGTTGGTAAATTTACCTGAGAACGCCTTTCTATCTATGCTGCTAGAGAGCCCAGGATGGGTATGACTCCTCCTGATGACATCATCAAGCTGAGTCCATCTAGTATAAAAGTAGCAGCCTGTGGGAGAAACCCCCCAGCTTTGGCAAAGATACTTGACAGACTTTAGTGAGTATCTCTGAAAGCCAAACAGAAACAGGAACCATAACAGACCTTACCACAATCCAGATGCAACAAGCGAGGGGCTGGGCTCTCTAGCAGCATAGAAAGGGCGTTCTCAGGTAAATTTATCAACGCCCATTATCCTCCATGCTGCTGCGAGAGCCCAGGATGGGACATACCAAAGCCTTCATGCCCTCAGGAGGGTGCTCGTCTGGTCTCTCACTCTGAAGTAGGCACCACTGAAGAACCCGTCTTCCAAAAGCCGCACTTGTAGAGGCGTAGGAATCCAGGCGGTAGTGTCTGATGAACAGAGACAGGGATGTCTCTGTAGCCGCTCTGCAAATCTCTTCTAGGGGTGTCTGGGTGGCCCAGGCAGCCAAAGTTGCAGCACTTCTAGTTGAGTGGGGTACTGGCAGAGCTTTGGCTTTGTAGGCCTGTGCAATGCAAGCCTTGATCCACCTGCTTAAGGTGTCAGGAGAGGCCTTGTTCCCCCAGTGGGAAGAGGAAAAGAATACAAACATAGCCTCTGTCTTTCTAAACGTTGAAGTGCATTTGATATAAATTCTAAGAGCCCTTCTAACATCTAAAGTGTGCCACTTGCGCTCTAGGATGTGATGTGGTGGGAACAGAAATCTCCCATGTCTTGGGATCTGTGGAATACAGAATTTATTTTGGGTACAAAGGTAAGGTCTAAATGAATAACAACTCTATTGTCGTGAAAGGTGCAGAGGTCCTGTCTTATAGATAGAGCAGCCAACTCTGACACTCTCCTAGCTGAAGTGATAGCTATTAAGAAAACCACCTTCAGGGTCAAGAATTGAAGGGACACCTTTCTGAGGGATTCGAAGGGAGGTTCTGTTAGGGACTGGAGGACCTTGTGAAGGTCCCAGGATGGGAACCTGTGGACAACGGGGGGCGGAGATTGGAAGCCCCCTTTAAAAATCTCTGAACTGAAGGGTGATGGGACAAGGAAGAAAAGGAATCCCAGGAGATGACTGAAGCAAGAGCCGCTACTTGATGGCATAAAGTGTTAGAAGCCAGACATTTGTCTAGGCCATCCTGGAGGAAATGGAGGGCCTGTGGTACCCCCACTAATGTAGGTGGCATTGTACATCCATGTCATAAATGATTTCCAAAACACCTGGATAGTAAGGATGAACCTGTCTGGGAGATTGGCTTCCCTTAACAGTTGCCGCTCAAGTGCCACACGGTCAATTTGAACCACTGGGGATCCAGGTGGAGCAGGGTCCCCTGACTTAGGGAGATCATGTGGTCTGGAATCCTCCAGGGAGTGGCTACAAACAGGTTCACCAGATCTGCAAACCAGGGTCTCCTGGGCCAATGGGGGGCTAGGAGAATCAGCTTAGCCCTTTCCTCCAACATCTTCCGAATGATCGCTGGAATGATGGTAAGAGGGGGAAAGGCATAGAGGAGACCGGTGGGCCATCTGCTCTGAAGTGCATTGGTCCCCTCCGCTCCCTGACAAGGAAACCTGGTGAAAAACCTGTTGACTTGCGCGTTTTGGGGAAATGCAAAGAGGTCTACCTCCGGAGTCCCAAACCTGAGGGAGAGATCCATGAAAATGGACTGGGGAAGGGACCATTCTGCTTGGTCAACCAGGCTCCTGCTGAGCCAATCGGCCTGGGAGTTGTCAACTCCTGAGATGTGGTCTGCTGTGGTAGACAGCAGATGTCTCTCTGCCCACCTCCCCAACCTTTCAGCTTCTTTCATGAAGGCCCTGGACCTTTTGCCCCCCTGCCAGTGGATGTGCGCCTTTTCAGCCATGTTGTCTGTCAACACTAGTACATGGGACCCCACTATCCTGTCCCTGAAATGTTTCAGAGCTAGATAAATGGCTCTGAGTTCTAGCCAGTTTATGGGCCCAGTCCTGTCTAAACGGGACCAGATCTCTTGAGCCATGAGTTCCTCCATGTGGGCTCTCCAATTCAGGAGACTTGCATTGGTGGTGATGATCAGTCTGTCTGGTTCCTTGAATGGGAGACCCTTCGAAAGGGCTGGGGAAAGCCACCACTTGAAGGAACGTCAGACCTCTGGAGAGAGCAGGACCTTGGCAGATGTGTGGCTGGTTCCTGTTCATTGAAAGGGGAGCAGGAACCACTGTAGAGCCCGTGAGTGTAGCTGTGCCCAGGGAACGATGCCTATGCATGAGATCATTTTGCCCAAAAGTTTGGACAGCAGCGACAGGGAGACAGTGTGTTGACGTTGGACCTGTCGAATGATCTCAATAAGGCTCTGTCCTCAAGCTGGAGACAGAAAAACTTGGCACAGAGTTGTGTCGATGATGGTTCCCAGATGGAGCAATCTGGTTGTTGGGAAGAGATGGCTTTTCTTGGAGTTGATGAAAAAACCGTGGTACTGGAGGCAATGGAGCGTGGTTTGAAGATCTTGATGGGCAGAGTGGGTGGAGGACGACAGGATCAAGATGTCATCCAAGTAGCATTGGATCCTCACTGGAACAGACCGGAGCGAAGCCACCAATTCCGCCAGTATCTTTGTGAAGACTCTTGGAGCAGACGAGAGCCCAAAAGGAAGGGCCCAATACTGGAAGTGGGAATTCTGGTAACAGAAATGGAGAAACTGGCAAGGATGAGGCCAGATGGGAATGTGGAGGTAAGCCTCCATGAGATCAGTGGAAGAGAGGAGATCACCCTCCCGAATGCTCTCTAGAATAGAATGCAGAGTCTGCATTTTGAAGCACCTATATGGGATAAACTCATTTAGAAATTTTAGGTCGAGAATGGCTCGCCACCCCCCGAGGCCTTAGGGACCACAAAAAGCCCAGAATAAAACCCATGTCCACGTTGTAATTCAGGGACTGGTTGAATGGCCCTTATGTCGACCAGGTGACTAATAAGGGCCCTTCATGAACTGTCCTGGGGATGATGATAGAAATTCTAATTGTAACCCTGACCTTACTGTATTGAGTACCCAGACGTCTGTCGTTGACTCCTCCCATCTGGAAGCGAAGGAGGCCAAACGACCTCCGATGGGCGGGGAGAACAAGAGATTATTTAGAGCGATGGAAGGAGCAACCCTCTCCCCCACGAAAGGGCCGTTTAACTGCAGCTTGTTGTCTGCCTGTTGCCTCATGGCATTGATCTTGACACTGAGAATATGCTCTCTGAGGTCTGGAGAAGCGAGAAGCGTTTTCGGGCCTGAATGAGGGAGGCCGGTATGGAGTAGGGCGGAAGTCTGCCCTCTTTCCTGATGATGAAAAGACTTTCCTTTTGTCTTTTGTTTCAACAACAAATGGGTCAAGAGCATCACCAAACAGCTTCTCACTGGTACATGGGGCAGAAGCTAGTTTCCACTTTCGCTTGCCAATTTTGTAGCCATAGCAGTCTCCTGGCTGCCACTGATGAAGCCATGGCACTGGAGGAGAACTTGCCGGCGTTGAGAGTGGTGTCTGCCAAGAACTCTGCTGCTGCTATGATCTTATTGAGGTCTTGATGCGACCTACAGTCTGATGAAGGTATGCGGCCTTGAAGTTGGCGTAGCCAGCGGATGGAAGACCTTGTAAAAAATGATGCAGCAGTCGAGGCCTGGATTGCCCAAGCCAATGCTTGATGGTTACGCTTCAATGTTTGTTCGGAGCATTTGTCCTCTGCCTTTGGTACGTCCTCAGGCTCAGTTAGAGTGCTTGAGGAGAAGGAGGCCACAACTGGGGCATCTACTGGGGTAACTGCCAGAGCCGTAGTTAAGGAAGGACCCACATTGTAGAACTGCCTATCTTGGGACAATGGATGGGGGCCTGCAGTGGGGACTAAGTCAAGAAAGATGATGGGGGAAGGTAGGACCTCTGAATGAACAATGGGTTTGGAGAAGAGGGAATCCCCATGTCCTGATTGTACCACTTGAGGCTCAGGGACAATTTCTTCTGCTGATAACTGGGCTGTGACCAGTGCCTTGTGTAGGAGAGGTTTGAATAAAATGGATTTGAATACAGAAGCTGAAGGAGGTTGATCAGGCCTCAGATCTTCCTCTTCCTCTGAGAGGTTAGCGTCCCAGATTTCTCCCTCTTCCAGATCAGAATCAGGGGAGGGGCTGCGCTCAGATGATTCTGCATAATCTTCCTGAGTAAGATCCACTCCTTCCGCATAGGTAAGATGGGCCCTTTGTTCCGCATGGCGAGGTAGTCCCCTTTGGGGAATCTGAGCTAAAGGAAAGGCCGGGAAGGAAGGCTGAGGTCTGTCTGAATGCCTGAAGATGTGTTGAAGCCCTTCTGCCAGACCCTGTCTGATGGCTATGGAGACTACTTTGTTGATATCAGAAGGTCTGCCACTCGATTGAGGATCCGAGGGCCAAAGACCTGCTGCTGTTGGTGTAAAAATAGCCTCTGGTCTTGATCGAGAGCTGCCTTGGGCCACGGATGGGATAGTGGAAGAAGAAAGATCCCAAGGAGTCTGGGCAAAGTTGGGACCTGACCTGCTCAAATCTTGAGGCCCTGCTTGGATTTCAGGTCGCTCTGGGGACCAGGATTGGAGGTGGCTAAGAAGAACTAAGGTATTTGCCATCTCCCTAGAAGTAGCTGGCTGAACAACTAGAGGAGTGGCTGGTTGGGAAGCCTGTTGTAGTTGACCCCTCATTTGTTCAATAGTTTTGTTGAACTGCCTTTCTAAGGCTGCATGTCTTCGTTTCTCTGCCTTTAATTCGGCCTGGGATGTTTTCTTAGGGCCCAAAGCTTTGGCGCTAATCTTGGCTGCCACCTCCCTTTGCACAGACTGGAAGTGTTGTCTCCTTCTCTTTCTTTTGCCAGCTTGGGGGCCTTGAAAGATCAGGCCTGAAGGCTCTGTGTGGACCTTGTCTTGATCCATTGTATGCATAAACAGACACAAAAGGTGCTGGAAGCGATCCTCACTATGTGTTGCCTATGCAGTAGCCTGAATAGGGACTTATGAATGGTAGAAGCTGGCCTTTGGGGGATGATGCCACCTAAAATGGCCGCTCACCACGTGCGGTTGAAGAAGCCTCCAAAATTGGCCGCTTGCAAGAGCTACAGGCTACACAGGGGTTAAATTGCTCCTTAGGCTGTAAACAGCCCCAAACGGTGAAATCGGCAGTAAAGGGGGAAAAAACCGTGGTTTTAATGATCAGCTGAGAGGCGTGGTTATCACTGATGCGATCTTTACAATCGTGGCGGCCGAAATCACTGAGGGAAGACTGTGGGGGAGGATCAAGGGTTACTCCCTACGTACAGTCTCCCTGGTTAAAGAAACATCGAATCCTCAGCATTTCAGGAGAGCCTCACTCTCCTGAAGGTACAGCTGCACCGGTTCCCCGGGAACTATTGCCAATGATGAAAATAGCTTTCGCTTTTGCTGCTGACTAAACTGCTTTCAGAGACACCAGCTTATAGTCATCTAAGAAGCTGAGTCAAAGCTAGGGGGTTTCTCCCACAGGCTACTACTTTTATACTAGATGGACTCAGCTTGATGATGTCATCAGGAGGAGTCATACCCATCCTGGGCTCTCGCAGCAGCATGGAGGAGAATGCCCATGTTCTGATTGCCTCGTGGACAGATCACTCTATCTCCATTCACAGTCACAGGCTGGACTACCTTAGATTTGCCCTACCATCCAACTTTGGACCTTTTCTTGGATTCAACTACTATTCACTATTTCAGCACTATTTCACCCTTTAACTGGGTGAAAAGGATACCGCCAAATTTTCCCTTCCAGGCCAATTGACAAAACCCTGTTTTTGTTCCATTTTTCCTCCCATTCCTTAAGATCTTCCACAAAACTTAAAGCAATTTGCATTTACTTTCTTGGCATTGGGGGAGGGTATGTTAAATCATGATCTACAGATAAAACACTTGCCCTTCACAATGGCCAAAGCAAAGGAAAAATCCAGAACAGGTTTCCTTAAACTGGCTTCCTTCCAGCTACCTTTACACAACAGAGAAAACTTAAAGAGCACTAAAGCTCCAGAGTTTAATTCCCTTAGAAAAAAATCTTATGGTCTTTTATATTGAACAATCCAGTCCAGAAGGAAAAAAGAGGGAGAACACTGTTCAACAAAATAGAATGGTTGTGATTCAAACTATTACAGTTTATAGTCTAAGTGAATTTTCATTTTTTTTCTTTTTAATGTTCTTTAGTAATTTAAATAACTTAAAATAATGTCATAAACCTATTCACAACATAGCATTCTAGAGCCCAGGCAGCCAAATTAAATGCTATTTTGTTTTGTAGTTCTGGAAATACAGACATGAATCAGAATTTCTGTATCTCATATCACATCAGTCATATCTGTATCTATTTCTCAGTAACATTTTCAGTCATTTATTTATTTTATTCCAGCAAGACATCTTAATTCAATGAATTTCAGGGCAATTGTGTTTTAAGAGGCTGGCTTTTATGTTTATTCAACTTAAGACACTTGCCTTCTGTCTGTTCTGAGGCATGAAGTAATCATGTTTGTTTAACTGTACAGCTTTTGTTTTAATATACAGTGGAACCTCTGGTCACGAACGCTTCCATTCATGACCAAATCGGGTAACAAACAAAAGTTCTTACCTCTGGTTGCGAACAGGTGCTCAGATGGCAACCAAAGGGCGGCAATTTGCCCTTCCTGTACACCTTTTTTTTTTTTACACGCAGGCATTTCTGGTGACAAGCAAATCGGGTGACAATCGAATTCTCAGAACGGATTATGGTCATCACCGGAGGTTCCACTGTATTTTAAAACATGGATGGGATTTGACAAAGACCCTTTTACTCATATTCAATAATAGAACATAGCACTATACCTTTAGTTTCATTCAGTCATTCATCTTCTCTCTCCCTCTTCTTCCCTCCCTCCCTCCCTCCTCCCTCTCTTTTTCTTTGGAGGATACAAAGAAATCCTATTTATTTATTTATTTATTTATTTATTTATTTATTTATTTATTTGTCAAACATGTACAAGATAACAAGTATGAACAAAGGAAGTAAATACAGATAAATGGGGACAGTAAGACAGGGACGGTAGGCACTGTTGTATTGTAGAAAATGTTTCTAAAGATGAGCAAGGTTTTGCAAATTGTCACCAGAATTTTATAGGATAATGTAGAGATCATTTATCCTGTGAACTGCCCCACTGCCTCCTGACTATATAGGATAAGTAGTGACCTTTCATTGTCCCTAAGAACCAGTTTGGTTACTTAGTTTATTTGACTGACAATTTACCGTAGCTTAATTTTTTTATAACCACATAACTCAATATTAAAGATGAATGGGGAAAAAGATAATTTTTATCTCGATTGTATTTTATTATTCATTTTACAGAATAATAACCTACAAAATAAAAAAGCAACTTTGAGAAGAAGTTGGTTTTGCCCTCATGCTATGCTACCAAATATTTATTCAAAAATTACATTCACATGGACAGGGTTACACTTTTATAAAAGAAATTTCAGGGAATCCCTGACTTATGACTCCAGTTTAGCAACCATTCAAAATTTTGATGGTGTTAAAAAACATGGATGTATGACCCTGTACCCGAAGTTCTACAAAACTCCTGGATTCATGTAATCAAAATTTGGGTATTTGGCAGCTCCCCTATCCACACTTTGCAATTTCCCCTACCTGCTTATCTCCTCCCCAATCTGTACCCTTTCGGCTGCCCTGCACAGCAGTACTCAATGGCAGCAGTGCTGACAGAGCCAGAGCTGGATCTGAAGGAGAGGACTGAAACCTTCAGCAGTATCAGACAGCTGCCACTACCTCTCCACCCCAGGCATCTACTTTGGCTCTGGTGCTGCCATCAAGTGTTGCTGTGCAGGGAAGTCAGAAGGCATAAATAGCAATAGCAATAGACTTATATACTGCTCCATAGTGCTTTACAGCCCTCTCCAAGCAGTTTACAGAATTAGTATACTGCTCTTGGCAATCTGGGTCCTCATTTTACTGACCTCTAAAGATTAGAAGGCTGAGTTAATGCTGAACCAGTCAGGATTGAACACCTGGCAGTGGGAATGCAGAGTTAGCCTGCAATACTGCATTTTAACCACTATGCCACCATGGCTTTTAAACAAGGGAGAGACAGGCCAGGGGGAGTTTTAGTGCCTCTGCCATCATAAGTTTCCAGGGTCAGCTTTGTGCCACACTGCAACACCCTCCCAATTCACATGTAGCCTGATCCAGGCCTCCCAGGACCCACTCCAACTCCTTGATACATTCCCACACTCCTACCTGGGACTCCATCAACCTAATGGTCCACAATTTTCACTTAACAATCTCAACTGGGACTGCAGAGATAGTGGTCACTAAGTGAAGCAATCATGTTGGTGTCTTGTTTAATGACCACTTTGCTCAATACTCAAGATTCTGGACACAACTGTGGTATAAATCAAGGATTACTTGCATTAATGATAAAGTAATTTTAAACAAAATTAAAATAAACAATTAAGTTTTAACTAAGAAACCACAATCTCCTTGTCTACTCTGAATGGACAAATGCAAATGATTGGCAATTATCCCATAAGCCTACACAATGCAGCTGTTTGCCATCATAACCTGTTCCTTCAATTTCTCAGGAGCTTTGCTATATGAATATTACAAAAATGTTCTGGGATACCTTCATTTTAAATAAATACATAATGGCAGTGCCTAAATTTCCCAGTTTTCTTGAATAGAAGACAACAAATGGATGACAGGCATATAACAGGTAGAAAAATAAGCATAGTTGCAGATCATTTCTATTTCTATTGAACGTTTCTAACATCATTCAAAAACAACACTGTTAGCTTCACACTGTAAGAAGGAATGAACTTAAGCAAACTCACAAGAATTCCAAGACCTTCAAATATGTAATGTTTACAGAAGATAGCTTAAAGTCATGTCAGAGAATTCCAGCAACTGCTTCTGTACAAGGACAAGCCCTTTCTATGGAAACAATGTTTCAACCTTGTTTGTATTTCATTTTTCTTCCTATTCTACCTGACTACTTGACCCCCTCTTATGAATGGGATGGTTTGTTTCCGTATTTGTTGTTGCTGTTGTTGTTTTGTACCAGATTTGTTATCATATTATCTTTATCAAGTGTTAAGAATTGATTCTCACAAGTACTTGTTACAGCACTCTTATCCTTTTCTCCTTGATTTCTGTGCCAGTTAGTTAGATTTCTAGTTAGTTTTAAATCATTTCTGAGTACTTTCACCTTTTTATATCTAGGCAAAGGATATCTAAATAAATAAATAACAACACAATTTTGTTATTTATTTATCTAAATCTACTTACATTAATTTTTTTAAAATTAAAATTAAAATTATCCATTACCCTGCTCAAGTACTGTCCAGAGGAATGAATATCTCAGACGATATTTAAACAATATGCCCTCCATATTCAATTCAGTAGATGGAGAAATCTTACCCCCCCAACGAGGAAGGTTGGAATGAACCAAACAGAGACTCCGTCCTGAGGAAAACAGCAGTACATTTAATGTAAATTTTTAAAGCTCTTCACACATCCAGAGCATGCCAAGTCTTTTCCAACTCATGGATCAGATGAGGACAGAAATCCGGAAGCACCAGCTCCTGAGCCCTGTGCAAAGAGGTGTTGACCTCTGGAATGAAGGCCGGGTCCAACCTTAAAACCAACCGATGAGGATGGAAAATGCAGAAGTCAGGGCAAACCGAGAGAGCCACCAACTCTGAAACTCTCCTCACTGAGGTGACTGCCACTAGGAAAGCCACTTTCAGAGTAAGGAAATGAAGATACTGGATTGTCGAAGTGGCTCAAAAGGAGTTTTGTGAGGGACTGCAGAACCTTAGTCAGATCCCAAGTGGGGTACCTATGTACCATAGGAGGGCAAAGGTTGGTCGCTCCTCTGAAGAACCTACGGACCGTAGGGTGCTGAGCCAAAGATTCCAACTTCCCACAAGACAAGACTGACAAGATGGCTGAAACCTGCCTGCAGAGAGTGTTGGGGAAAAGACCCTTGTCCAGGTCAGCCTGTAAAAATTCCAAGACTGCAGCCACCGAAGCTTGTAGAGGTGAGATGTTGGAGTTAACACACCAAGTTGAGAAGGATTGCCAAGTAGCTTCATAAATGCGAATTGTAGAAGGTGCCTGGAGGCCTGAATGGTTTGAATAACCTTGTTGGAAAGTTGGGCGTTTTTTAAGATACCCCACTCAATCGCCAAACTGCCAGTTGTAGTCACTGGGGCTCCGGATGAGACAGGGATCCCTAGAGAAGAGAGACATCCTCCTCAGGAATCCACCAAGGGGATCACTGAAAAGCCCATCAAATCAGCAAACCAATGCTGGCAAGGCCAAAAGGAAGCCACCAATATGATTTTGGCCCGCTCCAACAAGAGCTTTCGAATCACCACTGGGATCAGTGGCAAAGGTGGAAACGCCTAGAACAGTCCAGAAGGTCAGCTGCAACGTAAGACGTTAGTGCCTTCAGCTCCTTGGAAGAAATACCTAGTATAATATCTGGGCAGATGTGCATTAAGGGATGAGGCAAATAAATCTACTACTTGCAATCCAAACCTCAGGGAGATTTGCTGAAATAGGGAAGGATGCAATTGCCATTCGGTATGGTCAATGGTCATCCTGCTGAGCAAATCTGCCTGTATATCAGAACCAGAAATATGCTCGGCTCTAATCGACAGAAGATGTCATTCTGCCCACCTGACCAGGGACTCCGCCTCTGTCATATGGGACCTGGTACCTCCTTGTCAATTAATATGGGCATTAGTGGCCACATTGTCAGTCATAACCAGAAGATTAGATCCTGACATCTAGGAGAGAAACTTTCTCAGGGCCAAACGAACAGCTCTAAACTCTAACCAATTGATGCTATGAGCCTGTTCCTGTTGTGACCACAACCCTTGAGCCCAGAGGGAACCTAAATGGGCACCCCAACCAGACAAGAAAGATCAGTAGTAAGGACCAGGCAAGATTCAAGCTTGAAAGACTGCCCTTTGGACATGGCCCTGGACAGCCACCAGTGGAAGGAAAGTAAAACTTGTTTAGCCAACTTTACTTTCCTGGGGGAATGGCTGAACCTCGCTCTCTGGAAAGGAAGCAAAAACCACTGTAAGGATTGGCATGAAGTCTGGCCCAGGGAACAATGTCAATAGAGGATATCATTTTACCCAAAAGCTGAGAAAGGGACAGAACTCTTGCCCTGAATGCCCCTAATCATCTCCTGTAGGCCGATCAGTCTCTCCTGGGAGAGAAACACCTGACACACCCTAGTGTCAATGATTGCTCCCAACAGAAGGAGGCGAGTAGTAGGAAAGAAATGGCTCTTTTTCCTATTAATGGAAAACCCCAGGTCCTGCAGAACTGAAATTGTGACTTGCAGATCCTGCTGAGCCCTCTGACAAGAAGAAAACATGATTAAAATGTCATCTAAATAACACTGTAAACGCACCAAAAGGTACGAAGGTGCGCTGCTAAGGGGGCCAAAATCTTGGTAAAAACCCTAGGGGCAGAAGACAACCCAAAGGGGAGAGCCCTGTATTGGAAATGATGTCCCTGATAACAAAACCTAAGAAACCTCCTGTGGGAGGAACAAATAGGGACATGTAAATAGGCCTCAGTCAAGTCTATTGATGTGAGGAAGTCTCCCTCCCGAACGCTTTCCAAGATGGAAGAAAGAGTGCATTTTAAAATGCCTGTACACAACAAATTTATTGAGTCATTTCAGAACGAGAATTGCCCTCCACACCCCACTCTCCCGAGGCCATGGGATTAACGAAAATTCTGAAGTAGAATCCCATCCCCTGTTGGTCAAGGGGAACTTCCTGAATGGCTTTGAGGTCCAGCAAATGCTGGATGGCTGACTCCATCATTCTCCGCCTCCCAGCATCTCTAGATACTGGGCAGGAGATAAAGAACCTTGGAGGAGTGGAGTAGAATTCTAGTGAAAGATCCGACCTAATGGTGGACAGAACCCAGGCATCTGAAGTAATACCCTCCCATTGGTCAGCAAACCACGTTAAACAACCACCAATGGGGATAGACTGTGCACTAGCACTGGCAACAGTACAGGTGACTTCCTCCTCCTCGAAAGGGCCGTTTAGAAGAAAACTGCTGCCTGCTGTTCCCTGAGAGGTCAGGAGGAGGTTCTGGGCATTGATAAGCAGGTTTCGACAGCCGGTGGAAACTGGAAGTTGACTCTCCTCTGAAATGAGGGCGTTTGAAATAAGGAGCAGCTCGATGTTCCACTCTCTTTAGAAGCAAAGGAAGAAATTTTCTTTTGTCCTTGATCTCAATCAGAAGGGGTTCAAGAACTTCACCAAAGAGCTTCTCCCCTTGGACCGGGGCAGACACCAACTTTCATTTACATCTGCCATCAGCTTGCCAATTGCGCAGCCAGCACATGCGCCTGGCCGCCACCGAGGAAGCAATGGCTTTCGTGGCAAATCTGGCGCTATGCAGAGTGGCATCTGCTGTAAATTCTGTAGCCACCATAATCTTGCTGATGTCCTGGTGGGCATGGACATCTGATGAGGGGATTCTCTCCTGCAGCTGTTTCAGCTACTTGAGCTGTTCTCATAAAGAATGAAGCTGCTGTAGAAGCTTTGACAGCCCAACCCACAGCCAGATGGGATCACTGTATTGACTGTTCCACTTGCTTTTCCTCTGCTTTAAGGACTTCCTCCGGGTCTGAAGGAGTAGATGAGGAGGAGGCCAAAGCGGCAACCAGAGCATCAACAGTGGGGACCTGAAGAGTCTTGGTAAGTTCAGGCCCCAGGCTGAAGAACCTGCAATCAGAGGCTAGTGGATTGGGCCCTGTGGCAGATGCTTCAAGCTGTTTCTTGATTACCTTCAGGAACAGCTGTGGAGATGGAACCACTTCCTTCCTGACTTCGGGCTCGTCGAACAGAACTTCTGACTCCTCAGGAGGAAGTGTGGTCGCTGCCTCATCATCTGCGTTTTTTAAATTTGCAGTGTTTCTAGCCTTGAACAGTAAGGGGCTAAACAAAGGTGTTTAAAACAACCTGTAAACACAGGAACCTCCTGCAATGGGCCTTCATCCGCTGACATATCGGATTCTGGCCGATCAGGTTCACCTACCAACAACTGGGCCACTGAGGCAGCAGGAGCGAAGTCTTCAGCCAGTCCAGAAACTGGATCCTGGATAAAGGAGCTTCATTCTGATAAGAGAGCTTCACAAACCCGGATCTTCTCTCTGACAAATCAGAAGCAGCAGACGAATGTCACGTTGCTCTCTGCAAGCCTTCTGAGATGCCCTTTCTGATTGCCTTGTCTATCAGGATTTGTAGATTGATTGGGACATCCGAATCAGAAGGGTCAGTAGGCCTGGCTGCAGAGGCAGTAGAAGAAAAGTGGGGTTTCACCCCGTCTATTGTGCCCACACTCCTGCCAAGGTGCCGCATCTCCATGAAGATCCTCAGCTTGACAGTCACCTTCAGAAGGAATGGGAGATGCGCCTCTCCGGGACCCATCAGGGGATGATGTTTGGAAACCAGGTCTGGTAGAAGGTCCAGGCTCCTCCAAATCCACTTCACTGAGAGCAGCAGGAGAAGAGGGGCATGGAGATGTTACTCGAGAAGAGGCCTGATGCACCTTGGCTTCTCGATGGCCTGATGGAGCCTGGAAGCATCCTTCTCCTCCGCCCTTGGGGCCTTTTTCACGGGCTGCTTCCCTTTGGTAGAAGCAGCAGGAGCCACCTTTTGAGGCTTGGCCGCTTTAGAAGCTCTGGTTTCCCTTGGGGCTTCAGCCATCTTGGAGCAGCAAGGCCAAAAGTAGACTGGAAGTCCTGTGTCAGGAGGAGAGCACATGAACGGATTTAAGAAACCATCTTCAGGGGAAATCTTCTCTATCCCCGCACCACCACCACTTTCTTCTGCCCAAAAGCACTTCAGTAGAAAGATTTTTCTTCCTACTGGGACTCAAACCCTCCAGGGCCTGTTAGGGCAATATAGACCAGACCCTGCTGGGAGCCCAAGGGTCCTGGTCTACTTCGGGATAGGGAAACCAATCCCTCACCAGGAAAATTGAAAATTATAGCGCCTACCCTTCAATGTCGTCCGCAGCTCCAGAGGCAACTGTGGTGACCAAAGGCGCAGAAGTAGTGGGAAGAATAAGTCTGTTCTTCAAAATGGCTGATTGAGTCTTCAAAATGGATGACACAAATTTCAAAATGGCCACCGGCCACGAGGAGTCTTCAAAATGGCCACCAGGCTCACACGAGGCTTTTTTCTTCTTCCAGGGAGGCACTGATCCTTCCCTGGAGCTTTGATGTTCTGCAGAAGGCAGAGAATGGAGAAAAAAAGGCAGCCCAAAATCAAGGGGCTGCCTGCTTCACCACGGGGTGAGAATCAACCCTGTGGCTCTGTAGGGAGTGTGGCCAATGCCCACACTCTCTGAAAATGGCCATCCGGCCAAGAAACAGCTTCCTCTTCACCACAGAGCTCTTAAAACAGCCCCGCGGGTCTTCAGAGATGGCGGAAGCCTTCGCACAAGATGAACAGCTGTCCAGCCGATCGAGCCTGCGATCTTCAACCCTGAGGGCTTAAAATAGCCCCCGCAGCCCCTGCAGGCTGCTCCAGATCCCCGGAGCAGCCCTCAGCTGTTTGGCGGTCTCCCAATCGTCAGCTGTGAAGCGGAACACCAATTTCAAACAGAGGAAGCAAACTGAGGCTTTTTTTCTTTTAAATAGAAACTTTTCCTTTGCAAGGTTGCCTTTGGGCAAAATGCTCCAAAGGCAGGAGAGGCAATACCACATGTCTTGTGCTGCTAAGAACTGAATAGAAACTGGGGAGGAGTCACCCAGAGTGGGTGGAGCTAGGCTAATAAGCCTTTTGCACAGACTCAGTCCTAAGCAGATAAGGAAGAGTACCACCCATCCTGACCTGTCACAGCCTTACAAGGGAGAAGTTACATTGGAATAATTATTTTGAAATGTCTTAAAAATGTAGGAAAGAGATGACAACTCACTTTTGCTATATGCAAAAGATTCCAAAATTCAACCCACAGAATCTCTACTTAACAAAAATAAAGTATCTACCTCGTTACTATGAAATATTTTCAATACATATTCTGTTGTGATTTTACATGGGTTACTAAGATGAAACACTGATTTTGCAATTCTTTCCACCTAATGAAATTTTCTTCTACCTAATAAAGTTTCTGGCCACCGGAGGAAAACTGAAATGACCAGCAAATCACAATAATACAAACACTGGAGCATTCCTGTTTACATTGGGTTAAGTCTACCTTAAAACAGCAACCCCAAACTTACAATTTCTTCAGAAATCAATGATAACTTATATAAATTTTCTGGATTCTGACAATTTGATTATTCTAATACAAACTGCACTGCAGTTTGTATTTAATAATGGTCCCTTCCTTAAAATCCTAAGAGGTGTAAAACTATTAAATATATAAAAATAGTTCAAAATTCTGGCTACAAAACAACTTAATAATGATCATTCCAAACATTAATAGCACAATAATATTAGTGAATTTCAATAACTAAAATCTCAGCATAAAAGAAGTATAAAGAGACAGTGTACATTCTACAATTTTGGCATTTAAAATGTTGTCTAATATATCAGATACAAAACTGATGGTTAAAAATAGCATTCAACTTTGTTGGCCCTCAGCGTGGAGTCAGGTTTTATTAGGAAACAAGTAAATGGAACAAAAAAAATCAATAACCCTGATCTTATTGAAATAATTACAGAACCTTTAATATCCCAGTAGGCATGCAAAGAAAAAAAAATAGAACAGCGCATGGAAAGAACAGAGTAATGAAAATAGACAGAAGTAGGCCATTCTTTCTACCTATCACTTTGTGCATAAAATCACTGCGAAAAGAGTAGAAATTTAAATGATTGCTTGGCTAAAACAATATTTAAGTAATACTATTTTACACAGAGTATGAAGAACAATATAATATGGGAAAGATTACAAACCTTAAAATACTATTATCCTTATAAAATATAAAGATTTTAATCATATAAAATAAAATTCAAGGCAAGAAAATGATTCAGAGCTATATACACATAGCAAACTCATTGAATTTTAAGATTTCCCCCATTATTTCTCCAGATCCAAACAGGTCACACTATGTATACTTTTGGAGACTAGAAGGATACCAAGGAGCAACAGAAGGATTATATACCAGTACATCTCATTTCTCTATTGAATCCAATTCATTATATATGCATTATTGGATTTTTTAAAATACTAAATATCATGACACAAAATTCATAAATTGAATTAGGAAAACAAGAAACAAGAGGCAGCAAGGAACTTGCATCTCTGCTTGTTCCTGTTTACTGTTTACACTTGTCTGCCTCTCCCAATGAAAACCATAAATAACAATTTATGAAGTAATAGAATCCTCTTCCCACTTTTTATCTAAACAATAAAGGATAACTTTTCTAAGCTATGTTAGTATTTGCAGTTTTAAGAGGTTTTCCATCAGTTGGGTCCCTTATCAGGGGAAAGTAAGAACGGAAGATACAACATAAAAGATACATACTATTTTAAAGGCTTCAGGATGTTGTTTTTAAATAAATAAATATGAATGTTGCACATTATCCAAACCATAATGATATTATAAAAAAACTCTTACACATGTAACTGGAAAAACTTAAATATAACTATAGGAGATTTAATACATGTATGAAACACTTTTAGATTTTAGATCAGAACCCGCCTGATTGCAAAAATAATCTGGAGTGTATCCTGGAACTCCAGCTAACCTGTATTTATCAAAAACACCTTAAAAGAAAGTATAAAGCAATGTGGTTATTTTCTGATTACCAATACTTTGATTTAGAATTTGATGTCACAATAAGATGTGCTCAAAATTTGGTTACTTTGGCCTATTTTTAAGTATTTAAATACTACTATTGTGTCTTTTAAGATACACATCACTACACTTCATGTAAAAAAAAGTGTACCCTTAGTGTTGTAATGAATCTAAAAGTACATCTGACTTATAAAACCCTATCTTCCAAATTGAAATAGTGAATGAAGCTAGCTTCTTAGGAAAAAAGAATGTGTTTAGTCGCATACATAGATATCTCAAAAGTGTGCAGTTAATAGTGAAATAGGAAAGCCTACAAGCTTAAATGTGTTTTCTATGTCAAATGCATTAATCCTTCAAGATATAAGCACTTGTAGATTCTGCCTCTAACCAGCGTCTTTGCAGTAACACTAAACCCTCTATCTGAAATACATTCATTTTAGTTTTCTGTTAATCCCAGAATTTTATAGTTCTTATTTAACTGGACATATTCTCAACAACAGAAAAAATTAGCCTTACCTTTTGTACTACTGAAATACAAGTAAGCATCTTCCATAGCACTAAATCCTTAATCTAAAGATTAAAAGTAATATTCTGGCAGTTTCAAAGATGCCTCGATAAAAGACCAGCCAAAGAGCTTCAACACTTTTATTGATATAACTCACAATAATGTAACTTATAACATGAACATCCAACAAGACAGGCAAACTAATTTGATGTCTGTTTTGTTTTGAGTTGTGGGGTTTTTAATGATGTGAAATGCTTTCATCGCACAATGAATGAAAATCTATGAAATGCCACTAATGGAGAATAGCATATTTTCTAGACAATGAGATCTCTTTTATCACAAGAGGTGTGACAGAAGAACCAATTACCTAGAGAGATAGTGGATTTCCTTTCCCAGAATATGTTTATGTGGAGGCTAGTAGCCATCCGTTGGGGTTGCTTTAATTTGGATTTTTGTTCTAAGCAGCCAGTTGGATTCAGTGGCTGAAATGACTTCTTTCCAATTCTATAGTTCCACAGATACAACTGAATATTTTTAAATATATCAACATGGCCCATTTAAACAAAAAATATTTAAAGTGTATTATAACAGTTTACTTATTTGCAACATATGCAGAATTTATGAGATGCTGGGCAACATACAACAAAGCAAAAAATATTTTTTAAAAAATATAAGACGGAATCGAAACAGAATTTATTCAGTAATGAGTGTCAAAACCAAAGTGAAATAAGTATGCTTCCACTCCTTGCAAATTGCAAATGTAGGGAAAGCACGTTTCAAAATTTGGAGGCCATTGTAGAGAAGGCTTGAAAGCTGGCTCGTGTTTTTCCCAGGGAAGATGCTATATGAAAAGTTTTTATCAAGATAAATTATATTACAATGTACAATATATCACATTCTTTCTCTTCTGTTTCACAAAGACAAGAAACAGCAATAATGTTTCAAAATCAAACTTTCATTTACAGAGAAAATTGTTTCTGAAACTATCAGATATTTGTACAGCAATACAAACATGAAACCAACCAGTCATTCTACAAGCTCACTTATTCACTGTCACTGATTATGGTAAAAGGGAATCAGAGATGGGAAAAATTAGTCAGTTGATATACATGCTTTTTGTCTTTAGGTATTACAGATTCAGTCTAAAGAAACCCCCACCAAGTGTTTATATAGCTATAGCAATATGAATCAGATTTTCACTTGTGAAATTCCCATGTAGAAAAGTGATAGGTAATCTGTTGATTCACAAACTGTAGTTTACAGTCTTTTCTACCTTTACCATTTGTCTGGCCAAAGCCTGCTTTCTGGCAAAAGCCTTTCCTTCTTGCATTCAGTGACTGAAAACTGTTTTCCTAAAGCACATAAATATTAAGGAACAAAATAAAAAGTAGATAGATCCAGGATGTAGCTACAAGCAAGCAGGCTGTGCTAAGTAGAACTATGATTTCAGACCAGCAAGCCTTAAAGTAAAATTAATTCACTAGGAAATATATAAAAAAACAGTATTTCATCAGCTATAGATGAAATAACTCCTGGTCTCTTTGTATTGAAAAATTTCTATTGAAGAATATTCCAGAACAATATAAAGATTATTATTGAGGAATGAAATATTTATGTGATAAATGAAAGTTTAATTTGGATTATATTTTAGGTACAAACGTTAGCTTTAAAAGGAGGTTTAAAAGGAAGGCAATGAGAAGACATATACAAATGCAGGTAGAATCATTTTAGTCTCTGAAAATATGAACTGTTAAAAAGGGAATGGTTTTTAATTAGCAATATAAACATTTTCTGAATGTTTATTTCATAAAGTGGAGACCACTAATTTTCAGAAATTTTGAGAATCACCTAAGTAAATAATTATAACCCCTAAATATCAAAGATAAATTTAGAATAACTTAGTGGGATTCATACTGAAAGGAAAGACAAACTACATTATGTAAGACCTCATCTAATCGTTCATTATTCCACTACTCTAGCATCATGTTTCTGGAATTACATTACAGTGTTCTACACTTATGGTGACCATTTCATCAATACTTGTACATACAATATAAGTATCTCTGATCAATTGTATCTCATAAATACATATTTTATAGCTAGAAGGATTAGAGTACAGTAATACCAACCAAATGGAGCCCCTTATGGGACACAGGTTGTAGTTGCAAATAGCAATCCCTGATGGCTATACATATATAGAGAATCTCCTGCAAAAGTTGGAACTTTGTGTTAACTTTCATCAGCCATTCAACAAAATTACCTACATGTTTCTATTGAGTTCAGTGCCATCAAGAAAGAGGGAGAGACCTCTGCTGAATCTCCAGCTATTGCAGATAGTGATAGATGTCACTACATATCTGGGGATTTTTCTACTCTTCTGTACCAATACCCTCTACCTTAGCTTAGCATAAATCTACTTTCCTTGGAACATACATGGAGGAATGAAGAGAATCCCAGCCAACTGATGGACCCACCATTAACAGTTGGTTAACCCAATATAAACCACTACAACCCTTTAGAAACTCCAAGCAGAAACCACAATTTCGTAAGTATATTATTGTATTTATGAGGGAAGCGGACAGTTCTTAAATACGATGAATAAAATATTCACATCCATAAAAATAAGTATTTAATTAATGTTATTTCAACTTTATTGATGATATTTAAACTTTATGAACACTAGTTGCCTCATTGTTTTTGGAGCACATTCATATTCATATGTATTCAACTTAGCTTTATAAAACTTTTCTTACTTGACACACACACAGAAAGATTTGCTTTAAGGCTGACATGAGGTCTTGTCTTTACTTCTCCCTATTTTCTTTAGGGGTTAAATGTCATATTAAAATAAGAAAAAAAAACAGAGAACAAAATCATCTGAAAGAGCATTTGAATGCATTAGTGGTTTTGCTAGGATAGTCAGGGACAAAGGGCAGAAGAAATAAGTCTAAAAAGTAGTTCTCCAGATAATCACCAACACACATCTTCCCAGATCAGTGTAAATAACATAAAGTTGACCTAGAAGTACAAATGTTAGGGAAATTTTAGAACTGGTATAACCTATTCCCTACAGCTAACAAGATGATAGACACTCTTCTACCCTTCTTTGCCAAGCTGCCTTCAAGGAGAGTTGTAACTAAAGTGCAAACTAATAATCTAAACTGAAAATCAGAATGAAACAAATTTCAGGAATCATGTTGTAAGGCAAGAGGACGATGAATCACACATTATTAAATGTGTGAGGAAAATCTATAGACATAGAATGAAATCATATTTGCTGAACTTAATGGTAAATGCACATTAATTTTAATGGTTTCTTGTTGCTCTCTATGATTCTGTAGGGAAAGTAAAGACCAACCAAGCTACATAAATAATCACACAGTGACACTTCAGTAGTATTTTCCATATTTTCAGCAATGCTTTGCTCATGATCACCATGATTAGCAAGTTTATTATCTGGAAATTATTAAAAATTATTTGAATTGTAAGCAACACTTAATTGTAGCAAACTGATAGCTATTAATACAAACAGATTTCAACAATTCCTCTTTTATTAAAAAATTAAAAATCCAAAGAAGGTACAAACAATAGAAATTATTTAAATTCTTTCCAAATGTGTTTAATGTAATAAATTTCAGGGAGATTTACTATAGATTGAAGAATTAAGATAAAATGTAGGTAAGACCTCCAAATGATTAAAAGGATAGAAACAATTATAAAGGTTCTTAAAGATTTTAAAGAAGATATTGAACAACCATTTATCTGTAATGGTATAGGGCAGTGGTTCCCAAACTTTTTAAGTCCACTGCCCCCTTGGTGCTACAAACTCATCCTCAGTGCCCCCCACCCAGGGGTGGGATTAAAATTTCTGTGGGCGTGGCCTAATTTGAGGGTGTGGCTTGCTGATCATGTGACTGGGTGGGCGTGGCCAGGTGACTGGCAAACCAAATACAAGTGGCCCTCATTTAATGGCCAGTTGTTTAGCAAGTGTTCCAATTTATGATGAGCCTCCCCAGAGCTACTTGACCTGTTTTTGGATTTTTGACAGCTTTAGATCAGGGGTCTAAATCCCATCCCTGCCTGTGTGTGAGAGAGAGGGAGAGAGAGGGGTTGGATCAGATCTCTCTCTCACTGTCTCCCACCAATGCCAGAAAGCCACCATCAGTTAAAATTCATATTAGTGGTCTCCGGGATTTAAAATTATGAGTTTGGTGGTCCTTGAGGTCCAAAAGTTTGGTGAACCCTGATCTAAAGGGGTGAGCCTGAGAGAGGGAAAGAGAGAGAGAAAAGAAAGACAAAGAGAAAGAGAGGAAGAAAAGAAAGAGAAAAGGGAAAGAAAGAAAAAGGGACAAAGAAGAGGGGATGGAAGGAAGGGACAGAAAGAAAAAGAAATAAAGAAGGGAGGGAGGGAGGAGAAAGATAATGAGGTATCTATTCTAGTCCAATGACCTGCTCCAGCAGGGTTAGAAGGGTGCGTGTGTGTGTGTGTTCTCCTTCTAATTTACCAGTACATTTTGGTTTTGCCTTCTTCAGAACTAGCACTGTAATACATTGGGGAAAAGTAATTTTTTTAGGGTAGAGATCTGGTCCAATGGATCCTGTTTAAAGCCTCAACAAAATGTGAGAGCTTCCTGATAGTCTTGACCATGTTTTGTCCACAAAACCTTTAATAGAAGCCAAAGAGGTTTCAATGTGCTGGCAAAGATGTTTCAATGTGGAAAAGGACCTCAGTCTAAACTAGACCTCATTCAATCTGATGCATCAGGTTTCCCTCTCTTTCTCTCTTTCTCTCTCCCTCCCTCCCTCCTTCCTTCCCTCCCTCACTGCCTCCCAGACTGGCTTTGCTCTACTTTCCCGATGTGCCTGTGGGGCTGGGGCTTCGAACATGGATGGATGGATGGATGGAGAAAGAGAGAGAGAGAGGAGAGGAGGCAGGCAGGCAGGCAGGCAGGCAGGCAGGCAGACAGACAGACAGACAGACAGACAGATAGATCTATATTGGTAGATAGGTAGGTAGGTAGGCAGGCAGGCAGGCAGACCTTTTGGATGTATGTATGGATAGGTAAATAGATAGATCTATATTGGTAGGTAGGTAGACAGAAAGACAGACAGGTAGATAGGCAGGAAGGCAGGCAGGCAAACAGACCTTTTGGATGGACAGACGGATGGACGGACGGACAGACAGACAGACAGAATGCGACAGTGGTGGCACTTTGGGAAAGCGGTGGCGGCTTTTCCCAACGTGCTGCCACATTCGAGGCGCCGGTTCCGGTGCGGTACAACAGTCAATGGCTGTGCCTGCAGGGCTGGTGCCTCAAACACCCCCCTGCTGCCTCTTAGCGTCCCCAAGGGGGCTGGAAGAGGGGCTCTAAGAGGCAGGAGGGGGGCGTTCGAGGCACCGGCCGACCCTGCAGGTTCACCCATTGACTAGCACCGCTCCGGAGCCAGTGCCTCCAATGCAGAAGTGGTGGCACATTACGTGGCGCTGCAGCCATGTTTGACGCGCCACCCCCCGCTGCCTCTTAGCGCCCCTCTACTGGCCCCCTTGGGGATGCTAAGAGGCAGCAGGGGGGGGGGTGTTCAAGGTACTGGCCCTGCAGGTTCATCGACTGTAGTACCACTCCGGAGCCGGTGCCTCAATGGGTGAACCTGCAGGGCCAGCCAGCACCTCCGCCCCCTGCCGCCTCTTAGCATCCCCAAGGGAGCCAGCAGAGGGTTGCTAAGAGGTGGCAGGGGGGCAGTGCATGAAAGCTGCAACGGTGTTGCATAATGTGCCACCGCTTCTGCATTGGAGGCACCGGCTCCGGAGCAGTGCTCCAGTCAATGAGTACCTACAGGGCTGGTGCCTTGAACGCCCCCCTGCTGCCTCTTAGTGCCCCCCTGCTGGCCCTCTTGCCTTAACGTCCCCCTAAGGCATCCCACCGCCCCCCAGGGGGTGGTACCACCCACTTTGGGAACCACTAGTATAGGGTTTCTGCCTGAGTATGAGATTGGACTAGAATACCTCAGAAGTTATTCTGTTATTTTGTTCATTACTATGATGCTTATTTTTAAAAAACCCAAAACATGTTAAAAGACACAAGGACTCCATAACATTGTCTAGTATTATTCACCAGCTGTTTTTCCAGAATAATAAAAGGCAGTTTTAGTGCATGGCCCACTTTTTTAGTAATGCAATAGTACAATTCACATATGTAAGGAGTAGATATATCACAATGTTTTTTCATCAGTCTGTCCACCTTATCCTCACCTTCAAATGCCACTAGCAATGGAAGCAGTCAATCTAAATTGACACTAAGGGCAATAAACTTCTGCTTCACTAGTCCATCACACCAGCTCCCTCTCTGTAGACACCATGTCTCACAATACATGATACTACTATATTCCAAATTTAAACTTGTGCACAGTTCAATAAGCACACCATAGCAAGCCTTATAAACATGGTTGATCTGAATAAAACCTATGGAGAAAGTATTTTTTTCTTTATTATTAAACAAAGATAGTGATTTGTTTGCCAGAGATTCTTTAAAACTAAAGTAACTTTCCCTTAGGGATTGGTACGATCATTTGTTTTTATTTTCAGCATGAAAGCAAATGGCACCGCAACTCTTAAAGATTAAAATAACTTAAATACAATTTTATCGCTCTACATTCTCACCTATTCATTTTCAGTTAGATGTATTTTTCCTCCACTCTTTCCTCCTTCTGGCTTTGTATTGCCAGAAAATGAATTCATGAACTGTACAGTAATTAACAGCTCTTGACTGGAAAACTGCCAACATGTACAATGTGACACTGTCTCTTTGTACACTAACAAAGTGCATAAGTAATTTATGTTGGATTAAATATCCCTAACAGGGACCCTTAAGTAACCCAATCACTTTAAACAGGCTCCACATGTATGCTCTGGTACAGTGAAAATGTCAGGCCATGATAACCCACTAATAGCACAATTCTAACTATATTCCATCCATTAGCATTTTATGTCATCAATCCTCATTAAATGCCAGGAGGAGGGGGGCAAAAATAGTGATGTTTCTGTTTTGTAGCCAACATGAAAGAGAAATAGAGAAAATGTGGACAGGTGTTACCTTACCTCCTTTCCTCCCCAAAAAAGATTTTTTAATGTAGTTGCAATTTTCTGTTAGTACCTTTGTTTGAAGTGAAAGAGACACAACAAAGAGGTAAGGGCTACAAGGACCTTGATGGATTCCAGCCAAGAGCAAAAGAAAAGACTGCTTTTTCAGCTATTGTGCTTCTCAGTAAAGCCCTGTGCCAACTCATCTTCTAACCTGTTATATGAAATTTAATTTAACCTGCTATGCAATTAATTCAGATGTTCAGCCTATTTTTCTCATGGCAGAATCCCTCACATAATGCCTTATTTAAATATTAATCAGTCTTCTTTCAATTAGGACTAATTTGCTTCACAGGGTTTCTCTCATCTTCTGATTGCAGGAAAATGGAGGTAACTTGCAACGTTTGAGGATAATTAACATGGTATTTTTATAATACTGATACATCAAACGGGACCTTAATGAACCCCGCTGATTCCATTTAGCAAAGCATGCCTCAAAGTTATAATCAAGAGGAAAGCCACTGCCATCTGCTTAAATTGTTGCTCCTTTAGTATTTTAAACACAGAATAGTTATTTCTCTAAATTGTCTATTGTAGGGGTCTTGCAAAGTCATTTTGTCATGCAAACTAATTGTATAGCATTTTAATTTGAACCTTTTATAACACATTAACAAACAATGACGTTCTACATAGCAGAATCCCTCTTTAATTAAACACTGACAACTGTGGCTATGTGTAATGTCTGTTAATGTTCATTTTTAAAACATGCTGTGCAGTTGCAGCAAAGGCAATACAGGAAAATTTTACCATATTCTAATGAATGTAATATTTCATGTTGCAACTGCATGGTGCTGGGAGGATGTGATTTTAATAACATCTATTTCTAGCCTTGCATAAAACCAAAGCACAGGCATATGCTGTTACCAGTAGTTACTAAGAAGGATGGGCAATTTAATTCCACATATGACCAGTTGCTCACTACAAATTCCAACTCAAAGTTCATTGTTCCAGGTTTAGAATTTCCTTGGTAACCTACAGTTAAAAGTTATATGATCTAGTTAGCCACCCCAGTCTTCAGCCTCTAAAGAAGAGAGACAGAGAAATTTATCATGAAAGAACTTTAATAAAGCAAACAATGTAGGTTTTAATATGACAGTCCTTTTTAAAAAGATAACTGTTAAAGAACTGGGAGAGCTTAATTTTTAAAACCTGTTGAAAAACATATTCACAAATTTATCAGCTCAGTTTGTAGAATCTCCACTCTTTTATTCTGTTACCTTACTAAAATATGTACAGATTTTTCAAATTATTTCAAATTTCAGGAAATAAATGTATGCAAAAAGCTTTTCATAAACTACATGGATCAACTATTTAGTAACAAAGGAATAAAAGATAGGAAACTTTTTCAACATGTTACTGTGCAATTTCCTGGAACATAATCTTTCAACAGATAAAAAATAATGTGACTGTGGGGATCTCTTGGTTTCTCATCTTTTCACTAGAGGGATATATGGCTATGGGCAGCAGATGGCACACCTGGTAAAAGGATATATTCCAACAATCTTGCTAATGTAAAATAGTCTAAAGGGAATAATTTCAGTCAATTTCAGTCAAATAGTATGTAAATGCACAACAGATACCCTCTGAGATGGGAAATAACTTATGGCAAGAGAAGTGCCAAATTAAGTTTATCAAGTGATCTATACTTATGCGAATAATGTAACATGTGAACAAAGCAACTGTGATACTTATCTCTTAGCCTTATAAGATCTCATGGAAAATTTCAATGTTATCGAAGGACAGAATGTTGTCCCATCCTAGAAAATTTTTTCATGTTACCTTCCTTAAAGGTAAGTAAACTAGCACCCAACAATTTAGAGAGACAAATTCTGATTATTTCAGGTACGAAAGAATTAGTTTTGCCAATTGCCATAACAAAAGATAAAATTATTTACAAAACTTCTTCCAAGAACAGCAGATTTCATGAACTAAAGAAGCTGAATAAAACTTACATGGCTAATATTTAAAGCAACGTTATTTTTTGACTCTGTAAACAAGTTGGCTTCCAAGGTATTAAAATACAAAAAAGGCTAAACTGTAGTAAACTTATAAACAGTTTATCAAAATTACTATAACAGCTACTAATCATGTTTGAAGCAAAACAATTCTAAAACTAAGTAATTAACATATCTTGAAATAAACAACCTATGCCAATCATCTGATGTGGCAGCAATAATTGTAGCTTCTATTCAATATCTATACTATTCCGTTTCATGTCTATTTTTCTGACCATTGTAATTTTTGTCTGTTTGAATATAAGATACTTATGTATCTTAAAAGGCATGAGAGAGGGACAATTGTTGCATACAAGGTTGTTTTGTTATCTATAAAATATGTATAGCAAATATATAAAATACTTTTCTTAAAGCCACTATAGTGGGTGTGCTTTTTTGATACCTTTGTTAATTCCTAATTGCAATTTAGTACAGGAAGGTAGCTGTACTCCTGTGCAGTTAAAATATTCCAAGAGAAGGTGATAGCTGAGATGGTGTATGAGACTTAGATCAACGGGTGGTATTAAAAGGTTATCACCTAAGTAGGACTAGTCCAAAACATCTTTATAAGAAAGGGCTTGGAAATTCTCCACAGCACCCTGTTCCTTACCTAAACTTAGAGGCAGGTTTACCACTCATTGCTATCAGAGTGTATTTCTCATCGCTAGGGAAATACAAGAAACTAGAAAGCGTTCAAGAATTCTACCTCACCAAACATTGTTTTCTACATTGCACAACTGGGAATGGACCAAAATTTTATCATCTTACAAATGTATTTCCTACTCCCCGGGGAAACTCAGATCTTAGAAGACAGAAAATATTAGATTTTTTGAAATATATGTTAATAAGGATGCTATTAAAATATAAACATATTTCCATCTTGGTTTCACTGCAATAAAACACATGAAAACCTGTCCCAATATCTGATTAACATAATTACCTATTGAGAAAGGCCTTTACATCTCTTTGCTTTCAGACAGTGTATTTTTAAGGGAGCTTTTATAAGCATCCTGTTGAACAGCCAGCCAGGTGACAGATTTTCACTACTTTCTCCACTGCTGTTCAATCCTTCCGTCGCGACCTAAAGACATGACTCTTCCAGCAGGCTGACCTGGACTGGGCGGGGTTATTGGCTTTTACTGGTTTTACTGCTTGTTGTGGGTTTTTAAATTATTGTTGGGATTTTTATTTATTTTTTTAATAATTTTAATTTTGCTACTCTATGTCTTCTTACAGTTATGAGCTGCCCTGAATCCTTCGGGAGATAGGGTGGCATATAAATCCCATCATAAATAAATAAATAAATAAATAAATAAATAAATAAATAAATAAATAAAATGTACGGCTAATTTTTTGATGGTAGGTGAACTTCAGGGCATGGACCTTGAATGGTGGAATTATCTTCTTATGATGTGTTTCCAACTGTTAATAAGTTGCTACTTTTGGCTTGTTATTTACATTCATTTTTTTAAAGTCTTAATTATAGCTTTGGCCTTAGTTTGACGTCTTTGTTTCTTGCATTATTATTCTATTATACTATGACATATGTGTCAGGGAGTAAAAATCTTCCAAACATCCCTGCTAATTTGAGGTGATAAGACCGTGCCTTTCTTTGCTGTCAACTTTGATAAAAGAAGACCCGGAAAGTAATCTAAGAAACATTTTTTATTGACAAAAATAATAAAATCTAATGGAGCTACATACCGGCAGCTTAATCTCACACCAAAGGATATAAAGGAAAAGTACAAAGGAAGTTACAGGAAGTGAAGTAAAACCTTTTTCAGGCATGCGCAGTAAACCAGAAATCACAAGACTGTCTTATCTCATTACTATAGAGACAAGATAACAAATTCTAGCTAGCAGGCAACTGCCTGCAAATCTTAGCTTAGGAGCTGAACAGACAAATTACAAAAAAAACGTAGTGACATCCCCTTCTTTGTCTGTTGAGCGAATATCAGGCAAGGCACATCTTCTCACGTAGATATTTGTGCTGAGCAGCTGGAACTGGTTTGTTGAGCATGTCAGCAATCTGATCATGTGTGGACACATACTGTAATTTAACAAAACCTTGTTTAACTAATTGCTTTATGTTCTTATAACGAATGTCAATCTGTCTGGACCTAGAACCTGTGAAATGTGTTTCAGAAATATAAACGACAGATTCGTTGTCTTCCATGACTGTGATTGGCTGGATCGGGCATGTCCAGATATCTGTGACTAAAGCATCAAACCATGTTAGAGAATTACAAGCATCTGAAACACAAGCATATTCAGCTTCAGTGGATGAACATGAAATGAAGTTCTGCTTACGCACATGCCAGTAAACAGGACACTCATTTAAGAACATCATATAACCTGAAGTACTTTTACGTGACTTATCACTCGCCCAATCAGAATCTGCATAACAACACAACTCTGCATAATCAGTATGTGTCGGTTCTAACAACAACTTCATATTTTTAGTGTGCTTTAGATATCTCAACAACTTCTTAATGCATAACCAATGAAACTGCTTTGCCTTATCTATGTGTCGTGACAAAAGATTAACACTAAGTGCAATGTCAGGTCTAGTCCAACTACTAATGTATAACAATGATCCAATTACTCAACGATAAAGTGTTTGATCTTCAAAATCAGGACTTGGGTCATGTGCCAGATCATGAAAATCTGTTTGCATAGGTATGCTAGCTGTTTTAGCATCCTTCATATTGCAATGATGCAAAAGCTGTTCAATCTCATCCTCTTGTGAAAGACTAAACCCCTTCTGAGTTTTGGTAATCTGAACACCCAAATAAGTGTTAATGTAACCTAAAGATTTCAATGTAAAATATTTCTGCAAAGCTTTAGCAAAATTCTCACTCATTTGCTTATTTGGGCCTATATAAACAGTATCATCAACATAAATAAGAATTATCTCATATATATTCTCAGATCTTTTTGTGAACACGCATTCATCAGTTTCGGACTTAATAAAGCCCATTGAATTTAGTTTGTCAGTAAGTCGTAAGTACCACATTAAACCAGACTGTTTCAGACCATAAAGACTTTTGTTCAAGAGCCAGGTAACCCCTTCTTGCTTTCGGAACCCTGGAGGACCTTTGACATAAATTTCTTCATCCAGGTCAGCATTTAGAAAAGCTGTTTCAACATCAAATTGGAAAACTTCTAAACCAAGAATAGCTGCAGTGGCTAAAGCAATTTTTATGCTTTCAGTCTGAACTGTCAGTAAGTATTTGTGTAGTCCTCAGGATAACGTTGAGCGAAACCCTGAGCTACAAGTCTGGCCTTGTATAATGACTCACCATTTGGCTTCTTTTTAATTCTGTAGACCCATCTAGTGCCAATAACTTTCTTATTTGCTGGAGGACTTGAAGGCGTAAACACCTTGAGTTTCTTTAGACTGTCCATTTCAGCCTGCATTGCCTCATACCATTTCTTTTGCTCTGAATCAGGAAGATGTTTAATTTGTGTGAACTTGTCAGGAGGCATTGTAACAGCACAAATCAAAGGTAAAGGTGCTTTTGTCAATTGCCATGAATATCGCTTCAGGGGGATCCCCTTCATGACCCTCTCGGAACATCTCGGAACAACTGTCCATTCTTCTTCCGTTTCATTCTTGTCTTCTTCATCGTCGCTAGCCTCAGCATCGACAGCTCGGGAAGGCGGCACATATGGTTGAGAAGAACTAGTTGATGAAACATCCGTCTGTGAATCTTGATCATCAGGCTGTGTGGCATCAGTAGCATCATCTCTAGGAAAATAAACTCCAGGATCATTGGAGTGAATCCTGGACCAATCAGCATCTTCCTCAAAATTGAAGGACTGAGAAATCACAATTACATGACTGGAGTCAACGAATTTGCTCCATTTTGAATTGTCATCAATACCCATGAATCTCATTCTTTTTGCTGCTGGACCTCCTTTCTTTCTTTGAGCTTTCTTTCACCATAGCGTATGAACCAAAAATATGGATGTTTTTAAGATCGGGTTTATATCCATATAACATGAAGAAAGGTGTCTGATTTATTACACTACTCCAGATACGGTTAATAATGTAATTTACATATTTAATAGCTTCACCCCAGTATGGGAGACTGAGATTAGCGTCTTCTAGGAGACATCGCATCATGGTTTGTAGAACGCCATTCCTTCATTCCGCCACTCCATTTTCTGCAGGAACGTAAAGGGCTGATGTCTGGTGCAGAATTCCGTTCTCACGCATCCAGTCCTGAAAACGCTGAGACATGAATTCAGCACCGCGATCACTTTGAATTCTAGCTAACATTGTGTTGGGTATTGACATAAGTTGCAAAGTCTTTAAAGATCTGAAAGGTCTCTGATTTTTCCTTCATAGGAAATACAAATCCATATCTAGAATAATTATCAACAATAGTTAAGAAATATTTTTTGCCACCAAGTGTTGGTACAAATGGACCTACTATGTCAGTGTGTACCAAATCAAAAATGTGTGTTGACAGGCGTGTAGCGTGTTTTGGAACAGCTGCTGCTTTGGATTTGGCTTTCTTGTAGACAGCACAATCCAAAAACACCTTACAGCCCTTCAGATCCAAACCTTTCACTAATTCCGGCATCTTCCTAAGAACACAAAAACTGGTGTGCCCCAATCTTCTTCTATGCCACTTATGGATACACCTGGAATGCAAAGGTTTACCTGTTAGTGAATTCTCAACATTTTTATTTGGAACCTCAGGCTTGCTTTGAGCAACCTGTTGCTTATTTTTATTTTTGTAGGCTTTAGGAGCCTTTGGAGTAGCAACAGGATCTCTCTCTGGAACATCTCTCTCTGGGCTTGTGCTCTCCTCTTTGGGAAATTATATACTTGCCTATGCTTGCGAGTTAGATTTTGGCTTGAGGTAATAAACACCACCAATTAATATGGTTTCAGCAACAATATTACCCTCTTTAACCACATAACTTGCTTTTTCAAAATGGTGAACCTGGTACTTGGATACTCTCGACAAATGACTTTGACTAAGCAAACTACAGGTTGCTGTTGGTATATAATAAACATCAGGAATCACTGCATTGAGCTCTTCAATATAAACAGTTCCTTTTCCCATGACCTGAACAGGATAATTAGAAAAAGTGTACAGTTCACGCATGTCATGTTCAGGCTCGTGCATCTCTGTGTAAAGATCTTTTCTGTAGGTAACGTGCACTGCTGCTCCACTGTCTAATGTCCAGAGAAGTCATCTGTCATACTCTAGATGTGGATTGTTGGTTAACACCAATGTGATGTATGGAGTTTGTAGATCACGTCTGGGACCATGACGACCTTGTCTTCCGCCTCTGCCTCTGCCTCTGGAATCTGTTCCTCTGGGCTGGTACCTGGGGGATGCTGGAGATCATTGGGGCAATCCAGGATGGCATGTCCCACACGATCACAGATGTAGCATCTTGGCATCCTTGGAACGAACGCTCTTCCTCGGAAGGGATGCCTCGCTGGAGCTCTTGATGCAGGTGGTCCTCTCAAATGTGGTGTGGCTTGCATGAGTGCTCCTCCTTCAGTTAAAATTCTGCATACATGATCAACTGTGTGCTGAGCAATACCTGCTTGGCCACCAGGGGGCGCTGGAGCTGGCACTGGTGCTGGCACTGGTTGACCTGCTAAATGCATTTGTGGCTGTGCCATCGCTGGTTGAACTTGTGGCTGCATATGGACTTGTTGCTGCTGAGCTGCCATTGGTATTTGAGCAACATTAATTTGGCCTGCTGGAGGTGCTGGCATTTGCTTCATTTGAGGAATTTTAATAGCAACTATATCAGGAAGCCGAGCTGGTGCAATTTGGGAAGCCACAGGAAGCATTTGCACAACTGGAACAACGGCTGGAGATATAATATCTTGTAAAACAGACTTCATCATGGATATCTCGGAAAAAGATTTTTGTAAATTTTGTTCATGTTCATATATTGCATGCAATTCGCCAGCAGATGGTGCTACAACATTAGAAAATGCAGAAGCTTTTGCTGAATCAGAATCACAAGACAAGTCACGAGATGTAGGCAAAGCTCTCTGCTCTGATTGGTCTGGCACCATATCCATGTGACCAACTTGTGGGTGGTCCCTTGACTTCGAAGAAGAAGGCAAGATGGAGGGCTCAGGAACTTGAACAACACCTATACCTGGCTGAAGGGATGATGCAAAGGCCTTAGCCAGCTTTATATTTTGTTCATAAACTTCAATTTGTTGCAAAAAATCATGCATAATTTTCCGATGCATTGTCTGCTCTGGAGTCATTGGAGAATAATGAATTTCACCTTTTTCCTTGGATGAAAAATGCTCAGCTGATTGTAGAACCTTAGGCTTTGCACCAAGCAATTCATATTCTTAGGCTTTTGCTTTCTCAGACTAAGCTCTCTCCTGGGAAGTAGCTTGGGAGCATGCATCATAAACATAGAAAGGTACAGACCTTATCTCTTGTTGCTCTTCCACGGCAGCTTCTTCCAAATGAGTTGCTGAAGCAGTGGAATATGCCAAACTGCAAATTGGCTGTCTGAAATTCTCCAAGCAGATTCCTTAATTATATCAGAAGGTGATAAATCTTCCTCCGACTGAGCCCTTCTTTGTTTTGTTTTCTTTTGCTTGCGTGGCATTTTTGCAATTATACACAACAATCCTCGGATGTTGTGAACTAATTGATTAATAGCCTTCACACTTGTTTTCAAAACTAGCAAAGAAAAACATCGTTAAACCATCCTCTGCTACCATTTGTCAGGGAGTAAAAATCTTCCAAACATCCCTGCTAATTAGAGGTGATAGACCATGCCTTTTTTTGCTGTCAACTTTGATAAAATAAGACCCAGATAGTAATCTAAGAAACATTCTTTATTTTACAAAAATAATAAAACCTAAATGAACTACATACCTGCAGCTTAATCTCACACCAAAGGCATATACAGGAAAAGTACAAAGGAAATTACAGGAAGTGAAGTAAAAACTCTTTGAAGCATGCGCAGTAAACCAGAAATCACAAGACTGTCTTATCTCATTACTATAGAGACAAGATAACAAATTCTAGCTAGCAGGCAACTGCCTGCAAATCTTAGCTTAGGAGCTGAACAGACAAATTACAAAAAAACGTAGTGACAATATGGCTATAACAATAGACTTATTTACTTACCTATGTACAGGATCAGGCTGATAAAAACCTCATCAGAATTGTAGACTGAAAACAAAACTCCCTTAAATATACTGTAAGATCGAAACATTTTACAAATAAAAGCAAAATGGGAGATATAACAAACAGGAACCACTAAATTAGTATTCTTCAGATTATTTAGAAAATTGGTTGAATTGCTGATTACTATATTTTATTTCTGTAACTGTTTTAAGAAAAGAGTCGCTTTTTAAGAAAGAAACCAGATCAGTCTGGATCAGAATAACAGAATAACAGAGTTGGAAAGGACCTTGGAGGTCTTCTAGCCCAACCCTCTGCTCAGACAGGAAACCCTATTTCAGACAAATGGTTGCCCAATCTCTTGTTAAAAATTTCCAGTGTGGGAGCATTCACAACTTCTAGAACCAAGTTGTTCCTCTGATAAATTTATCTGTCAGGAAATTTTTCCTTAGTTCTAGGTTGCTTCTTTCCTTGATTAGCTTACATCCATTGCTTCTTGTCCTGCCTTCAGATGCTTTGGAGAATAGCTTGACCCCCTCTTCTTTGAGGCAACCCCTGAGATATTGGAACATGACTGTTGTCATGTCACCCCAATCCTTCTTTTCATTAAACTAGACATACCCAATTTCATCAACCAAACTTTATATGTTTTAGCTTCCAGTCCCCTAATCATCTTTGTTGCTCTTCTCTACACTCTTTTCTAGAGTCTCAACATCTTTTTTACACCCTGGCGACCAAAACTGAATGCAGTATTCAAGTGTGTCTTACCAAAGCATTATAAAGTGCTATTAACACTTCACGTGATCTTAATTCTATTCCCGTTAATGCAGCCTAGAAGCTGCAGCACACTGCTGGCTCATATTTAAGTGATTGTCTACTAGGACTCCAAGAACCCTCACACAGTTACTACTACTGAGTCATACTATACCAGTGCATTTGTTTTTTCTTGCCTAAATGTAGAACCTTACTTTTTTTCACCATTGAATTTCATTTTATTATTATTATTATTATTATTATTATTATTATTATTTTATTATTATTATTATTATTTATTTATTTATTTATTTATTTATTTATTTATTTATTTAGACTTGGTGCTATTTTGTTAAGATAGCACCTGATTTTCAAGTCTGTCAAGTATCCTTCTGTATCTTAACACTCTTCTGGAGTGTTGGCTATTCCTGCCAGCTTTGTGTCATCTGTAAATTAGATGAATTTCCCATATAAACCCTCATCCAAATCATTGATGAAGATGTTGAAGAATACTGTGCCTAAAATAGAGCCTTGGGGTACTTAATTGCATATTTCCCTCCATGAAGATGCAGTTCCATTGAGGACTACATGTTGAGTGCAGCTGGTCAGCCAGTTACAAATTCATCTGATGGTGATGCTGCCTAACCCACATTTTTCTATCTTATCAAGTAAATAGGTTGTTGTCTAGTCTCAAATGCCTTACTGAAATCCAAGTAAATTATATCCACAGCATTTCTCTGGTCCACTAATTTTGTCACTTTGTCAAAGAATGCAATAAGGTTTGTCTGGCATGATCTGTTTTTGACAAACTCATGTTGGGTTTTGATTATGAGTTTTTTAAAAAAAATCATATTTATATGCCGCCCTTCTCCGAAGACTCAGGGCGGCTTACAATTTTTTGGGAGCACAACCCAATGCGCTCAGCAATAGCCTTCATTCCATTGTATATGCCTGCTTATTACTAGGGCTTTTTGGGCCCCTCAAGCGGCATTTTTACAAAGTCAGCTTATTGCCCCCAACAACCTTAGGTCCTCAATTTACCTACCTCGAGAGGATGGATTTTGTTTGCCACTAAGTGTTCACAGATTTTCTTTTTCTTTTTTGAAGATGGGAACTGGTCCTCTGGTAGTTCCCCAGTACTCCAGGATCTTTGAAATATATAGTTCAATGATTCTGAGATTATGTCTGCCAGTTCCTTTAGAACCTTGGGGTGTAATCCATTTGATTCTGGTGATCAGAACTTGTCTAGGGTGGACACGTGCTCTCTTACCTATTTTAATATCTATTTGTATTCCTAATCTGTTTTTTACGTTACTGTTTTTGATCAGTTGGACTGTTTTTTTCCTTTTGTGTAAAGACAGGTGCAAAAAATGAGTTAAGCAATTCTTCTTTCTCCCTGTTGCTTTTCATCTTGCTACTTTCTCCCATTGATGGACCAATTGTTTCCTTGACTTTTTTTCCTATTTTTTTCACAAAAATACTTACATTTTTTTATTTAATTTCATAACTAGAACACACCCCAAACAGAATTATTTTGCCAGTCTTTAATTGTACTCAAAATTTCTAGAAAAAGATGGATAAAAATATGTGACAAGAAATCAATAAAAAGCTACCTGATAATTTACAAAGACAGTAACAAAGCCCTGAAATGGTTAGCATACATGATTTTAGCAACTACAGTATGAGTTTATCAATGGTAATTAAGCAGATGATCAGTGAAAATAGATTGTTTTAAAAAAGCTTTAAAATGCTAATATACATTTCCTGAAATACAGATGTAAATAAAACAAAGCATTCCTAATATCTGCAAACACTTTCAGAAAAAGTTTTGTTTTCAGTATTATGCATTTGTAGCAGTGTACATTTCTAAGAAATTATACACACACACACACACAAACACACACACACAAACACACACACAAACACCTTTAGGATGAAAAAATTTCTCTGGGCATTAGAAACAGCATGATGCTGTATATTACGGATGTCAAACTGGCAACCCATGGGTCGGATGTGTCACATGCGAGCTACACCCACATGGGAAAAATGTCACAAAACGTCACATGATAGCAATATGATGCCGCGACTTTGACACCTATGCTGTAGATTATTTTCTGGTCATGTGAATTGTCAGAGTCTGATTAAAAGGAATTCATTCTTTTACACATTCTAAATGCACAATTTCATTGCTTTGGCTATCACAAATCATTAGATTTAATGCCACATAGCAAAATAATTGGAATTGTCCTGTTACTGAGCCTTGGCTTCATTGTTATTTTCAGTCTCTTGTATGAAATACAACATAAACAAAACGAACACATAAACCTGAACTGAAATCATAAATATGATGAATGTCATATTTCAAATATCTGCTTGTACTACAGATGAGCAGAAATTTCATATATTATTTAGCAGCCATAGACCAAGAATGCATGCATATGAAAAAGACAGATGATATTAAACAAAACATATATAGAATTAAGCAGCAATACAATGGCAAACAGTAAGCAATAGTATCAGTTTGATGCCCTAATCAGCAGCCATTTCCTCCAAACCACAGCAAGTTTAACTCCATTAGTTTCTTATGGTAATTGCAAATGAGCAGAGTTTAGCAACTTTCTTGGAGGTTTCTGTAGAACTATATGATCTTGTTGCCAATATATACTAATAAAGACTGGCTAGAATAGTGTGGTTCACCAGATCTGATCTAGTGGGTAGTGCCCAAACACAAGCCATTATTTCAATGACTACTTTTGAGAATATGTCTAGTAGGGACAATCTGAACAGAGGATGTTATTAACTGCCCCTCTGTGAGCTTTATCAGTATGGGGGGAAATCCTTTAATTTATATTGCAGCCTATTCGCCCATGGTGACTCGAGGCGGCTTACACAATGTAAAACCATATGTAAAACAAAAAAATAAAAATAAAAACATTAAAAACTAACAAAAAGAATCAAAGAAATTAGTAAAGTACAATAGAACAAAATTTGGGAAAATAAAAAACAAAACAAGAAATCAAAAACCAACTCCCACCCCCACTCCCCGACGACAGCAGATCACACTAGCCACCTGATGGGCTTTATCGCTCTCTGGCAAAACCAGGTCTTCAGTGCCTTTCGGAAGAATATTAGTGAGGGGCCATTCCAATCTCTGGGGGAATGATGTTCCAGAGAGATAGAGTCACCACGGAGAAGGCCCTTCTTCTGGGTCCCATCAGGTGTATCTCCCTGAGGGGTGGAACCCACAACATTCCCTGCCTCCTTGCTCTAATGGGTTGGGTGGATGTGACTGGCAAGAGATGTGATAGATAGATAGATAGATAGATAGATAGATAGATAGATAGATAGATAGATAGACAGACAGACAGACAGACAGACAGACAGACAGATAGATAGAGCGAGCTTAGCTTTAGCTTTACTTACTGCTGGGACAAATGTATTGGCTTTGTAGCTAACATATATACAAAATATAACAGTTTTTTCCCGAATGCCACTACTCTGCTAAACAAATAATTCCTTCAACACTGTCAAACAATTTACTAAGTCGGCATTACTATTACTATTAACCCTCCCATCCTTCCTTTCACCCATCTCCTCCCACTTATGACTGTATGACTGTAACCTTGTTGCTTGTATCCTAATGATTTTTATTGACTGTTTCCTAGTATGATTTGATTGCCTATTGTACCCTATGACTATTATTAAATGTTGTACCTTATGATTCTTGTTTCTTGATGAATGTATCTTTTCTTTTATGTACACTGAGAACATATGCACCAGACAAATTCCTTGTGTGTCCAATCACACTTGGCAAATAAAGAATTCTATATCTATCTATATCTATCAGTATTTAGTTTTTATGTATTTCTTTATATTCCACCTTTATAATTTTTATAAGCAACTCAAGTAGTCCAAGGCTCGGACTGGCTCAAAAGTCTTCTATCTGGTTTTCATGCTTAAAGTGAGACTAGATCTCAAAGTCTTCTGGTTTCTAGCCTGATGTCTTAACCACTAAACCACGAGCACAGAAGCCTTCTATGCATGATGAAATTTCACAAATTTGTTATTGCCAAGTGCAGAACATATGGAAGACAATATATACATTTTTGCAGCACTTTTTTGTTGTTGTATTTGGGTGCACTAATTCGGCATTTATCTTAGCAGAACATTTTTCGGTATGAAAGACCACCTTAGTAGCTGCAGTTTCTATATATCTGCAGGGCATCAGGTTAGACAACTTTGGCTAGACAACAGCACTATACAAAGCATCCAAAAAGGATGGTTGAAAGAGTAAAGCATCTTTCCTAGAAGTAGACAATCAAATGTTGTGAATGCTTCATTGTGGACTACAACGGAAATTAATCTGGCCTATTTGAGGTTTCAACCAAATCAAACCAAGGACTCAAGTTTGGTAATGAAGAGTAAAAAAAACCCTGTGATTTATTTCTAAGGCCTGGTTGAGAATCTAGTCAAGGCAGCTTTTTATTGAAGAACTTATGTGTATTTTACATTATAGCCACACATTGCCCAGACATCACTGGTTCCTGTCTCTCCTGTTTCAATTACTACACAAATATATTCCAAAGATATTAAAATTCATTTTGTTGTATTGCAATTTCCAAGTTAATTTTAAATTAATTTTCTTGAAGATGTGAAAAATCCCTTGATTCTTTCAATTACGCACAATGTGCAAGAGATCACATCTCTTACCACATCTTCCATTACATTCCATAATCATGTATGAGTCAAAGTAGGTACAACACAGAAATTACGGTTGTCAATCTTATGGAAGGAGAAAATATTTTAATAAACAAATGCAGTACAGTATCCACAGAAAACTTGGCTGAAACTGAAAAAAGACATTTTCTAAAATCTAATTATTCACTTGAAATCTAATTACCCCCTATTAAGAAATCTGTTTTTGATCACTTGTTTATGTAGCAAGTTTCTGGATTAAGAACATTCTGGGAGGACCCATAGTTAAAAATGGAATATACTGCAACAAAATTTGAGTTAAATGCACAATGGTTCAAGTTCATTACACAATATTACTTATTCAATATTTTACAATAATATTGTTGTGGCCTACATACAAATTTGGCTTATGGGCAGACTTTGGGAACAAAACTCTTAAACTTGAGAACTACAGCACATGCTACAGTTATAATATATACTATTTGCAAATTTCTTTTCATGATAATGAAAAATTAACAGAGCAATTGTTGTTCATGTATGTGCCAGAGCATCTGGAAAGCTCAAAACTGGAAAGGATCTTCCCACTTCAGCGAAATCTTAGACTCTGCTTTATTACAATTAAATGAAAATTTGTACTTGGGTTCAAGTGACCACAAGATCCATTTGTCTTCAGACAACCAGCTTTTATGCATGCAGAGGAAAAACTATATACACAACTATCCACTTTGAGCTTTGTAAACACTTTCTTTTCAGACGAAAGGAGATAATTAATGCAATAATAAATTAATAGACATTGGTCCTACACACACACACACACACACACACACACGACCAATTATATTGCTTTGTCAAGGAAACGCATCTTTGTGCCCTCTGAAATTACTTGATTTTTCTATCAATGAAACATGGGCTTTTCAACAAACAGCAATTTAGCTTTCATTGAACAATGGAATATTCTCAAACTTGAATGAAATATTTTAAAATTATATTGTATATACAATTACGTTATCTTTAGAATATATATAAAATTACATATGTGAAATCACAATGTTCTTCTAAGTAACATTGATTGGTTATCTTAATAATACATAAGTTACTGTATCATGGCATTATAATCACAGATTGATAGTTTCATGAAAATGTTCTGATATGTTGTCCCAATCTTAAAACATTATCTGCTTTAAATATTGCACTTAGAATACATGATATAAGAAACTGATTGACATTAATACCAGCCTTTTGTATAGACACATTTATAGGAAATTGATTGACATTAATACAAGCTTTTTACGCAAACACCTCCTTTTTAAAAAAAAGCATTTTATTCTACTATGCAATACCTTAATATATTTTACAAGCATTTTAAAAGCCAGTTGAGAAAAAAGAAAATGAACAATCTTTATTCAGAAAGCTTTCAAACCTTACACTCTTGAAAATTCTTTATATGTATAAAAAGTTGAAAGGAACCATTCTGATGTTAATTTGAATAAACCTTACAAACATAATTTTAGGTCTCAAAAAAAGAGGCCTGCTATTTTAAAGCTGAATTTTAGAAGAGCCCTGGGGCTCTACAATTCACATTTAACTTTCTTGAAAAAAGAAAGGTTTTGTTAAGGAATAAACTTCCATTAACTCAACCAAACATGCCAACTTATTAATAAGGAAATTAAACAAAAAACAGTAAGACTACTCATATTTTTAATTCTTACTGTAATAATGCTGTGTTATTAATGAAATAGGCATACATATAGCATACCCTAAAATATCATCAAATCTAAAATAAGAATGAAATTGAGTCATTTGTTACATTCATTTCTGCCTCTTGTGTAAAAGAAAGTCAAATAATTTCTTTGGTTACAAAAAAACCCCTATAAAGCTATGCACTGATCTGTAAGTAATTAACATTTATGTTTGAGTATGAAAGAAGGGGGTTAATTACAGGTACAACTATCATGTTATTTTCTACCGTGATAATTCTTTCTTAACCTTATTCTAATAATTATATTAAACTTTCTGGAATTAAATTAATAACAACAAAAAGATGGAAAAGATATAGATAAGTTTAGAGATATCTCCCAATGCACCTTAATTATTTAATTCTAAAAGGAATAGAGGAAATATAATGACTTTATCAGTATCACTATAGTATTATATTATCAGTACTTATTATAAAATAAAAATATAAAAACTAAATTTGGTGATTCTAATATGATTAATAACAATGCCTCTCCAAATGAGTCAGCTTCTGTTATAATTTTTTTGCTGACTCATATCAATTTTAAACTCTGTATTTAATTATACAGCAGTGTAGTTTCAGTGGGATTAACAATCTGTTCATGTGTCACAGAAAAAGCATATTTTTAGTAATTCAATAAATAGGGGGACTTCAGGGACATATGACAGCTCTGTATACCGTTTTTACGTAAACTATTTGAATGGTTGCTATGTAAAAAGCTGTTAACTTTTTTGTTCAATTTTAAGGAAAAGTGCTTTTAATATTTTTTCAAGAGATAGAAAATTTCTATAGAATTTTCATGGGTTGGATTGAAGGAACATGTATATACTTCAACAAAAAGATGCCTACATGTCTTCTTTAAATGATTCTTTTCACTAGCTTATCTGTCTAGCTTTCCATGCCTTCAATTATCCTGAAGGGAAGACATCAGGTGGAATATTTTCCATTTTTTTTCCAGAGGCGAAAGCATAGTTAGTAGCAAGACTACAGGATGATGAGATATGCAATAGAAATCAATGGCAAAATCACCTTGTAACAGTCAAAAAATACCACAAAAAGAAATTCTCAAACCTCAAGGTAGAAAACCATTAGAAAACTAGAGGATAGATTTCAGCACAATAATAATCTTAAAATACAAATTATCACCATTAAAATGTTCCAAATATTCAATGTTTTGTATTCAATATTAAAACGGAAACTTATTTGTTTTGTTCTGTACTGTTCTTCTCTTTCCACTCTAGTTTTTTCCGATAGATTTTGATTGTTTTTCTTTCTGCCATATCAGATTTCAAAAGTTCAAGGTTATACTAAAGATGTATTTCATGATAATAACTGAACAACAAAACATAGAACTGTTTCAAAAAACAATAAAATTTGTCCCCTTTGTTTTTATTTCACTTAGGAGTTGTTTGGCTTTGCCTTGTTTACATGACCTTTCATTATGTTATGCCAAATCCCCATCTCCATTAGCAACATCTTTTTTTAAAGCCCATAAACACCATTAAATACATTTTTCATTATCTTTCTTACATTGCATTACACTATTACATATCATTTCCTATAAACAAAGTTCTTAAAAAGTCTTTTGAAGTACACCATCCTCTACCACAAAAATCTTAAAGTATGCTGCTTATTCCAATAGCTTGTTTTGGATTTCTCCTAATCATTGTCAATCTACGTGAACAGTCACATGGGCTGAATTCTAAAACTGCAACCTTTCTAAATGTTTGAAAAATGTGAAATTTCTGGAATTTCTATCCCCTAAGAAAATTAATTCTGAGGCCTCCTTTTCTTTATCTTTTAATTTGCCAGTTACACTTTACTTACTTTATTCATGAAATCGTTATATATCATTAAGTTTTTAGTAAAAGGTAATGCCTTCAAAATTCTGTTCAGAATAATATTTAGAGCTTACTATTTTTATTTTGTTTCCTCTGTATTTTTTGTTCCTACTTCTTTAGACAGATTTTTTTTCTCTCATTCCATGTTGTTGTCCTAACCAATGTAATTACCCCAATGGACCTCACCCCATTCTTAAAAGGTCCTTAAAAGGGAGCGTGCATAAGCACAACAGTGTGCCTACCATCCCCGTCTTACTGTTCCCATTTATCTGTATTTACTTCCTTTGTTCTTCTATATGTTCATACTTATACTTGTTATCTTGTACATATTTGACAAACAAAATAAAATAAAAAATAAATAAAAATAAAGTTAGAAATAAATATCTATAAAAAGACATAATTGACATAGGAAATTGAACTAAGTCAGTATTAGAGATGGCTATTCTATTTAATTAAGGCATCCTTGAGGTTCCTTCGCATTGTTTATCATCCTCAGTATACTTCTACTTTGGTTGTGTTTAACTTCATTTTGGTCAATTATAACTGAAGCATACCAATGACAATTCAGCTCCTCAGACCAAACATTAAATCCATGAGGGATTACTTCTTTTTGTGGTATCTTTTAATGTGAAACCACTTTCTTACAAATGTTCATTCTTCTTCTTCCATTCCTACCTTTAGAAAGTTAAGCAAAGAGCCAAACACGTAAGGTTTCTGAAGAAGAATGCACTAGCTATAGCAGATACATACAAAATAAGTATACAAAAACTCTTAAACATTTGTTTCACTACAGGTGAAACTCGAAAAATTAGAATATCGTGGAAAAGTTCATTTATTTCAGTAATGCAACTTAAAAGGTGAAACTAATATATGAGATAAGGCTCATTACATGCAAAGCAAGATAGTTCAAGCCGTGATTTGTCATAATTGTGATGATTATGGCTTACAGTTCATGAAAACCCCAAATCCACAATCTCAGAAAATTAGAATATTACATGCAATCAATAAAACAAGGATTGTACATAGAACAATATCGGACCTCTGAAAAGTATAAGCATGCATATGTACTCAGTACTTGGTTTGGGCCCCCTTTGCAACAATTACTGCCTCAATGCGGCATTGCATGGAAGCTATCAGCCCGTGGCACTGCTGAGGTGTTATGGAAGACCAGGATGCTTCAATAGCAGCCTTCAGCTCTTCTGTATTGGTTGGTCTCATGTCTCTCATCTTTCTCTTGGCAATGCCCCATAGATTCTCTATGGGGTTCAGGTCAGGCAAGTTTGCTGGCCAATCAAGCACAGTAATCCCATGGTCATTGAACCAGGTTTTGGTGCTTTTGGCAGTGTGGGCAGGTGCCAAGTCCTGCTGGAAAATGAAGTCAGCATCCCCATAAAGCTCGTCTGCGGAAGGAAGCATGAAGTGCTCCAAAATCTCCTGGTAGACGGTGGCGTTGACCCTGGCCTTAATGAAGCACAGTGGACCAACACCAGCAGATGACATGGCTCCCCAAATCAACACAGACTGTGGAAACTTCACAGTCTGTAAGTATCTTGCAGTCTGTGCCTCTCCATTCTTCCTCCAGACTCTGGGTCCTTGGTTTCCAAATGAGATGCAAAAGTTGCTCTCATCAGAAAAGAGGACTTTGGACCACTGAGCAACAGACCAGGTCTGTTTTTCTTTAGCCCAGATAAGACGCTTCTGACAACATTTGAAGCCCATGTCCAGGATCCGTCTGTGTGTGGTGGCTCTTGATGTACTGACTCCAGCCTCAGTCCACTCCTTGTGAAAGTCCCCAACACTTTTGAATGGCCTTTTCCTGATAATCCTCTCCAGGCTGCGGTCATCCCTGCTGCTTGTGCACCTTTTTCTTCCACATTTTTCCCTTTCACATAACTTTCTATTAATGTGCTTTGATACAGCACTTTGGGAACATCCAACTTCTTTTGCAATTTTGAGGCTTTCCCTCCTTATGGAGGGTGTCAATGATGGTTTTCTGCACAACTGTCAAATCAGCAGTTTTTCCCATGATTGTGATTCCTACTGAACCAGACTGAGAGACAATTTAAAGGCTCAGGAACCCTTTGCAGGTATTATGGCTTAATTAGCTGTTTAGAGTGGGACACTATGAGACTAGAATATTGCACCTTTTCACAGTATTCTAATTTTCTGAGATTGTGGATTTGGGGTTTTCATGAGCTGTAAGCCATAATCATTACAATTATGACAAATCATGGCTTGAACTATCTTGTTTTGTATGTAATGAGTCTATCTCATATATTAATTTCACCTTTTAAGTAGCATTACTGAAATAAATGAACTTTTGCACAATATTCTAATTTTTTGAGTTTCAACTGTATGTCGATTACTTATAGCTGTGTCTGGTGACTCTTGTTCACACTGTAAATGTTTCTATTCTATGTACATGCTATTATTTTTGGAAATGAATTTTCCTGAAAAAATAATGAATGTGCTTTTCTATGTTCTGTAAAAAAGCAGGTGCTTTGTAATGTTATTCACTGCAGTTAAATACAAAATTCTTACAAAGGATCACATTCAGCTCTCCCATTCAACTCTGCTCTGCTCCTGTAGTTCAGCTGATGTCCTCTCTCTCTCCCTTGTGTCTGTAATAAATTTTTTCTCTCTTTCTCTGGTACTGACAATAATGTGAGTGAACTCTGCACTATATACATCTGTCATTATTAATAACTGCTGCAGGAGGTACAGTAGTTCACTCCTAAAAACAAAAACAAAACTGCTCAATTCCTTAGCTAAATTCATTTTGTTAACATCTTTCCAAAGTCAAGGGTTTGGCTCAGAATAAAGAATAAAACTTGGTACTTAGCCTTGGTATGAAAAAGCATTTATGGGAACAGAGGACAGATGTCATTTTAAAAATCATATTTGCTGTTCATACTACTGTATTCAGCATAAGTTGGCATATGACATAAGTTACATAAGTTACAATTGGCATAAGTTACAATTCAGTCATTAAGATTGTTCTTCCAAATTTACACAATGTTCAAATGGAAAGTGGTGAAAGATTGCTAGGTATGCATAATACACATAAATACTTATCCTCCTCTGATAACAAAAGGAAACCCAGGTTCAAGAGCCATGGTGGTTAGGATACAGTACTGCATTCAGTAGTGCAGGCTACCTCTGCTGATTGCCAGCTGCCAGCAGTTTGGCAGTTCAAGTCTCACTAGCTCAAGGTTGACTCAGCCTTCCATTTTTCCGAGGTTGGTAAAGTGAGGACCCAAATTGTTGGGGGCAATAATGTTGACACTGTAAACTGCTTAGAGAAGGATATAAAGCACTGTGAAGCAGTATATAAGTCTGCTAGTGCTATTGCTATCAATCGTTTGATATGTTGTGCTCATTCCTTCCTTATTGTTGTCCTGAAATTCCTTTATTTGAAAGCTTTTAAAACTTATGAAGCATTAGGAAGAAAAGCTGGACTTTAATGTTTTACCTTTTAAATTTTACAATTGGATTTTAGTTTTCAATTGTATATTTTACGTTTGCTCCTAATCTTTTTTTTTAAATTAGGCTCCTATTATCCATGATGGAACTGATTGTACAAGGAAGAGAATAGGCTTGCTTGTCCACCTTAATCTGAATAAAATTATTACATGATGATCTCAAATCAGTCCTGTGATACAATTCCACATACTTTAGGGAGGAAAAAAGCTTTGCCCCACATTCCAGTAGACTGGAATGAATTTCAAAAAGAATTAAACTGGATTTAATAAAGTTATTGATAAAAATATGTATCTTCAATTTGTTCTTGGTTCATAATGATATAGACATAGTATTTGTACAATAGCAGAATAAGCAGAATCATCAATTGCCATACTCAACTCAGACACTTAAGTAATGAAGACAATCTTACAGCACTAAAAGAAGATCATAGTTTTACAAGTTCATTCAGCCTGTTTTAAGCTCTTCAATTTGCAGGAATGATAATTCCAAGAAAAACCCAGAACAATTTATATCACCTTCTTTTGCATTTTGGTTCCTTCATTAATATTATTAATTCATGCTTTTCTCTTCTTAAATATGTTATAACAGAGCACCAAATAGTATAACTTACCAAGTCAGATGAACACAAAGCAACTGATTTTTTACTTTCAGTGAAGTGATGAATATTTTTCAAAGAACAAATCTTATGGGATGTTTTCACTTTAACGTTACAGACTCCCTGTTCTTTCATAACTAAATGACTAAGATCAGGTGATGTATTTTATCAATCAAGTCTTTGCATTTTCATAGCTATTAAATAAAGCTCATACACAACAGAAAGAAATATCTGTGAAGAAGTTCCAATCAAAGCAGTTTCTAATCTGCATTTTAGAAATATAGAGGTTATTTTCTTGCACATTAAAAATGCTAGGGAATTCCTACAAGCTGGGCATTCAGACAGACCAGTACTCAACAGACATATAGAAATAAACCGTATTTATATACTATTTAAAAGATGACACAATCAAAATAAACATCTTGAGACACATTTCCCCCAACAGCCAACTCCCAATAATGAAGAAACAGCACCAGATTTTTTTAAAATAGAAAAAATATCAAAATAAGGAACTATCAATTAAGTAAACTACACCCTAGGCCAAATTGGCATGGAAAACTACTACATATAAACAGCTAGAAAATCCCACTTTTTGTCAGACTGTTGATATTATTATCTACCTGGTAAATAAATATCTATACAGCTAAACTTAAAAGAGTCTAAATAATTCAACAGTTAAACTCTAAGCTACATATATTGTTTTCCTAATGTGTATATTAATGCTGCAATTTTTTTTTGAAAACGGTCCACTAAATGTTTCTCCAGCAAGGGATCTTATCTCTTTCCAGAATAGGATACTAATAATGTAAATCAACCATACTAACCAAAATTAAGTGCTATGTCACATGCCTATTGTTTTGTATGACTGTTATAGAGAAAAGGCTAACAATTTTATACTTTAAAATGCACTTTTATATTAATTCATGAAAAAAAATTGCCAGGTATTTCTGCACTGGAAGAGATGGAAAGTATCTGCAGTTAGTAAAAAAGCAACAGCCTTATCAAATCTTGATCTTATTATGGCTGAGAGTGCCAACCTGTTATCCATTGCCCAAACCAGGTTGGGCTCTGTCAGATCTGTTCCCTGCTGGCACCAGCTATAAACTCAAGGCAGTAACAGTAGAGCAGTTATTATTATCTGAGAAACTCTGCTGTTGTTCTGACCCAAACCTTCTTCCAAGGAAACAAACACGAAACAGAGGTAACAGCAAATCCTTTTAATGATTCTTTACGAATTCTGTTCCTCCACGGTTAAGACTGTTTCAAACTAATTGTCTCTGATAAGAACAAGCCTTGCCAAGATTGTGCAAGGCTGCCAAGAATATTAGATAAAGTTACTAAGAAATATTTCAAACACAGAGTCTCCAAACACCAACCAAGATACTCCGAATGTCCACAAGGCTTGAGTGCAAAAACTTCTTTGCTTCCTGCAAAGAACTCCAGTTTCTCAGCTGGGTATTATTTCTTAAGGGAGAGGTCATTACCTTGCAGGCTTACTCCCGAGTTGCCCATGCTGCTGCAGCTACTCTTTCCTTCGAGCAGCGCTGCGCGCACACGCACTGGACACAGGGTCCTCGGGGACCTCTTCATCACTGCTGCCAGCCTTCACAATCTCCAAAGGCAGCATTCCACTCCCTGAGGGTCCTGGCCCCATCCCTGTATCACATGCAGGCCCCTCATCTGAGTCCTCGCTCTCCGAGACTTCAGCCGTCCGCACCTGCTGCCGGCAAACCACAACAGCTGTGGGTGCTGTTCCACAGATAACGGATTAGAAATCTTATTTGTAATGCTGGGCTTCAAGGATCAGTTGGGTGCTACTATTGTTCTTGCTTCCCTTTTGCATAGCTACTTGCTCTTGGTGCTGGGACTGAGTTGGCAATGAAATTCCCCAGATAATGATCGTTTTGGAAGACTTCAACCTATCTTCTTTGGTCCCAGAATCTGAGATGGTCGAGGAATTTATGGTCATATCTCAGCCCATTTATGTATTATATTGTCTTATTATTTTGAGTATCCTCTATACTTTTGTATTAGAAGCCACTTAAAGTCACATGGCTTAAGATGGGTAGCTGCATTTTCTCCACTAATCAAACTGTTTCTCAGTTTTTGAAAAAGATATTCTAGTGTTGATAATGGAAAATGTCCATAAAGACCCATAAATATTAGTTACTTAGGGGGTAGTAAAGTCTGTAGCATTTCACAGTCATGTTCAGATTGTAACCAAATCATAGGTTACAACTTTATGTTCACTCTTTAAATAAGAAATGCTCTGTAAATAACTGTCATTTTTTCGTAGCATTTTATGTTTATAAAAAGTTTCTATGGTTGTTTTTGACTGTCTAAAAATGGGATTTTCCACAACATAAATTTTAAGACTTAAATAGATTTGGAGATCTCCATTTAAACCACTAATATGTTCTGCTAGTCTCTCTTGTCCTTGCTCAGACTCCCTACGATGTTTTAAACAGTTTTACTGGCATGTAAAAATTCTGAAAATGTTAGCTGTTGGTATCACTGCAGTCAGTCTTTTTGCTATTATACTGTATAGCAGATTAATATCAACTTAATATCCATGTAGGAAATGCAAAATAATATTTAACAAATAGTTTTATCTTTCATAAATTACTTAGGGAAAAAAGCCATATCATAAGCTGTGGTTCCCTGAATTGCTTCCATTTTTTTTAAAATAATGTTAGTAAATAGGTTTCTTGGAAATGTTCTACTTGATTCTATGCAATTCTAGCAGTTAATGGTATACCTACAGAAAGCATGTTGCTGGCCATAATCTAGAAATGTTTTTATGGATATACAAGGTACTCTGTCTATTAAATCAATATTGCCCTCCCTCACTCTGTCTGATTGGAACTAGATTTTAATGGATGCTTATTATCTACCATCATTTGGGAATTTTTCTCTTTTGATGACCCAGAAATTAACACTGAGGCAGTTAAATTTACCCTCCAAAAAACGCAAAATTAGATTGGGACTAACTTCCCTTATGTCATCCCAAAATCTTAGGTGATGCTTAATTGTCCCTTCTGAGATTCAAAATTAACAAAGAAGCCTAGAGAAGCCCTTAAAAACTTCTTTTTATTTATTTCAGTTTATAACCCATTTCTGGCCACATTGTGAAGATAATGAAAGAGAGCAGAAATTAATTGATAATTGAGCTGCACAAATATCTACGGAAGTGTCAAACTTAAATGTGCCACCAGACCTTTCCCCTTCTCCTCTCACAAATGTACCTACACAGACATAGCATGTTTAAATTTATGTGTTGCTGGTATTATATATGGAGCCAAAGAAACAAGAATTAGTTGTAATGTTTAGTTTGAGATATAATCAACATTATGAGCAAGAAGTTAAGAGTGTTAACAGAAAATCAACTTTTTTCTACTTTAGAAAAAATTGTGTATAATTCACAATTTTTAAATCTATTCAAAATTTTGAATTAACTCTGAAGCAGACAACAGTATCTTGATTAAATCCATTACTTTGAAAGTGGAAATTTTCTCCCATATGATTGACTTCCAGATGCTGAAATAGTACGTTCAATCCACATGCATCTTACCCACAACTCTCTGCATCAGTCCAGAAGGATAACATAATCAATGGTATCGAAAGTTGCACAAAGATCATTAAGTAAGTCAAAGATGGATGCACCACCACCCTCCTGCCCAAGCCAGAGATCATCCAAATACCTAGGTCTGAAACCTGACTGAAAAGGATCAGATACTCCGCTTCACTCAGGGCCCTCTGAAACTGATGTGCAACCACTTGCTCAACCCAAAAGGGGTTGGTTGGATGCTGGGAAAAAGTTTCAAAGGCCTTATGATGGCTTCTTGAGAAGGGGATGCACCAAGGCCTTAGGCACCAAGGCTTAAGAGATAAAGAAACAATCTTCCCAAGTTAAAGAATCTCTAGGACCCATTCACATGACATACACTAGGCTGTTTTGATGACCCAGTATGGGCTTGGATCTAAAGAGGAGGTACCTAGGCTCACAGGCCTAAGGTCCTGTTGATTTCCTCAGGTCTCAAAAGGGTTGAACCTTTCCCAGATGACCAGGCAAGACTCCCCCCTAGACATCTACTCCAGGCCTGCAACTTCAGCATCCACCTGTGAGCAAATCTAAGTTATTTTGTCTCACAGATGCTTAACAAATTCTTCCACATTTCTTCGCAAAAGTATCTCAAAGGCCTTTACCCAAGAGGGCTTGTATAAATCAAAACAGGTCTGCAGGGCAGCAATCTGCAGATAATATAAGGATGGAGAAGTATTGGAATTTTGCCACCTTGTGGCCACAAGAAAGGCCTTAATAGCAGCTCTAACCTGTGTTTGGTTGAGTTCATCCTTAGTTGATGGCACTCTAAATGTGTCTTCTCCCATTTCATCTCCCTCAACTCTGAATATAATGCAAGGATTCTTTCATCTAATCTGATGAGTTGCTGAAGTCAGAAGATTATCATTTAAAAATTATTTATTGAGTACAACTTGTTATTAGTGCTTTGGAAATTCAGTTAACAGCATAGAATTTTATGTGTTTTCCACTGAATGATTGTCAATGTAAGATCCTCAGTTGTGTCATTCTAATCACATAGAATGACAAAAGCTGAATGACACTAACTATAAAAAATTTACATTATCACAAATGAAATCATTGCTGAATGTCATAAAGGATGCCTCTACCATATGTATAATATGCAGATGACAGTTATATCCTACCTTCATATAGATGCTTTGAGTACATGTAAAGCAGGGTGGATAAAAATTGATTTTTTAAAAAAAATTAAAAAAACAGATTTTTAAAAATTTAAATAGGATTTTTTAAAAATTTTATTAAATTTTATTTTAATAAACTGCCTTTGGAATAAAAATCTATCTAAGGATAGTTTTCTATTTAAGATACATTAATAATTTAGTTTATTCATCATGAAATGGAGCTTAATTATGGAGCTTAATTATGAGGGTGTATATTCTGCAATATGGGGACTGTTGGTGAGTCAACAGCAGGTCGGAGGACGAGCTGCTGCAGGACAAGGATGACATGATATACAGGGTATTCTATCAATCTACACCATCCCAAAAAGTGTCTTTGCAAAGTCCATCTCAACACTGTCTGATAAAGGTAGGACAGATTTCTGAATTAGTCTCAATTAGACATGATGCACAGAGAGTTGTAAAGTCTTTGTTGGGACATTATTTCCTGGTTTTGTCAAATATTTCTGCAGCTCTATGAATAAATCTATAAAAGAAGAAGCATAGCAGGAATAGTACATCTTCAAATTTGCTTGCATTACTCAGACCCCAAAATACGGAGTTAGGATAACTTTCATGTTATGGCAATAACTGTAAGTTTACTGTAATGAGCTAAACAACTACATACCCATCTCTTATTATTTTCTCCATTTCTTTTCATCTATATTGATGTTCAGCTACATCACAGTTGAGAGCCCGGATCTGTCCTGCCTTCTCCACCCCGAAATAATGACTGGCTTCACACAACATACAAAATTGCAATGGAATTGAATTTAATTATTCATTATATTGTTGGAAAGGCTGCACCATGTTCATTATAAAGTCAAGCTATAATTAGTTTGGATAAATGATTGTATTTTGTTAATCCAGGTTTGGTGTCTTAATACGCTATGTAAACTAAACCTATAAACAAATAAACATGGCCCATTTGATATAGCACCATAGTTGCTTATCTCTCTAATACTGGATGAAAATAAACATTGACATTTGTTTTATGCTGCTTCAATATGGGGTACTTTGTGTGCAATATGGACAAATTGTATACAAAAAGGGGAAAAATGGGAGTCAGACAAACATGGTATGAACTGTAAGAAGCAGGCAATATCTATATACTTTTCTTAATTTTCAGTCCCCAAAAAAGCATCCATAAATATTCATTCCTATTCCAGTAGATCAAATCTGACTCAGGCACTTAATAATAATTCATAGTACTCAAGATTTAACTATTCTTTACACTGTAGTATACTGCATAAATTCAGAAGATATATCCTGACAAGTAAAGCACTGTTGAAAAGCAAGTAAAGCGCTTTGTCCTTGAAATGTTAGCATGTAATGCCATAAAGTATTCAAATAATAATTTACTCAATCTTTCAGGATAATTAATTAAAATGCTCTGGGTGTTAGAGGAAAATCACCTTGAGCTTAAAAACTGGAAAGCCGCCCTTTCTTTCTCTGCATGCAAGCTGCTCCAATGAACTTGCCACATGCTTTCCCAGTTATGGTTTTTGATTTCAGTAGATAATAAATAGCCAGGATCTAATTTTGCCATGTCAGAAGTGATTATGTTCCATAAGAAAAGGTGGAGTGCTTACCCACCAGATGAAGGTGAAACGTAAAACCACTTTTATTTATGTGATGTGTCCAAATTCAACACAACCTAGCACTTAAGCACTGGGATTGCATAGACTTTAACCACCATGTGGATTTATGTAGCACAGGAAAATGTCAAATATAAACATAAATTTAATCAAGGAAATGAAACCTTTATTATCCAAGAAACAAACATGGTATTTGACAAGGAATGTAAATTATCTTAATACATTTTATGGGGAGGGGGGAAATCCCAGAAGGTCAACGGGGGAAAAAACCTGATTAAATTACCTTAAATAAAACACTGTTACTGATACATTCTTTAAAAAAATACCAGCATACTCTACACTCAAACACTACAGATCAAAATAACATCCTTCTGGGCATCTATGTTTTGGTAGCATAAAATTGAAACCTTACAACATATGATCTGAAATCATGCATTATTCTGAGATTTGCCGCAGGTCTTCTTAGAATGGAATTAGGATACTTTCAGAGGAAATTATACATGATAAATTAGGAAGTCATTCTCAGTTAATACAGTCACAGGAGCATAGCCATATTTTGTTAATGAGATACGTTTTGTTATATGCAAGAAACTTCAGACACACTGCCACACATATAATTCCCTTCTGATCTAAACAAGTTAAGGGCATTTGTACTTCCCAACTATATAGCTGCACATTTCCATAGCAAGCACTCATGAGCCTCAATTTAAATAGTAAAATTACATCATCATATTTAATTTAAAATATAGTGATTTGTGCAGAAAAAAAGATTTTCACAGCACTAAATAGGTATGCCCCAAGGTATAAATACCACGTCCTGACTCTCCCTTATAAATATATTTATAATAAAAATATTGATACTAATACCGTGTTTCCCCGAAAATAAGACACTGTCTTATTTTTTTGCTCCCAAAAACACACTAGGTCTTATTTTCGGGGTAGGTCTTATATATTTATGGTGCCAAATAGTGGGTGTGAGTGTGTAAGGGGGTGTTTTATGGTGCATGGTTGCTCCCTGAAAAGTCTTCCTGGAACTGGAGATTTGCACTAGGTCTTATTTTCGGGGTAGGTCTTATATTAGGGCAGGTTTAGAAAATAGTGCTAGGTCTTACTTTCGGGGTAGGTCTTATTTTCGGGGAAACACGGTATATATTCAATCAAAATCCTACAAGCTAAGGCTCCAGCAGTAAGTGGATCAAGATCTACCAAAAGTACAGGCAGGATTTCAAGGAGGCAGAGGAACTAAAGATCAAATTGCCAACTTATGCTGGATCATGGAAAAAGCTAGGAAGTTCCAGAAAAACATCTACTTCTGCTTGACTATGCTAAAATTTTTGATTGTGTAGATCACAAAAAATTGTGGCAAGTTTTTAAAGAGACAGGAATACCAGATCATCTTATTTGTCTCTTGAGAAAGCTATATGCGGGTCAAGAAGCAACACTGAGAACTGGACATGGAACCACTGATTGGTTCAAAATTGAGAAAGGAGTTAGGCAAGGCTGCATACTGTCGCCCTGCCTATTTAACTTATATGCAGAGCACATCATGAGAAAGGCGGGGCTAGATAAATCACATGTTGGAATTAATACTGCCGGGAGAAATACCAACAATCTCATATATGCAAATGATGCCACTCTAATGGCAGAAAGTGAAGAGGAACTAAAGAGCCTCTTGATGCGGGTGAAGGAGGAAAGTGCAAAAGTTTGCTTGAAACTCAACATTAGGAAAACTAAGATCATGGCATCCCGCCCTCTCAATTCCTGGCAAATAGATGGGGAAGAAATGGAGGTAGTGACAGATTTTATTTTCCTGGGCTCCAAGATCACCGCAGATGGCGACTACAGCCAAGAAATTAAAAGATGCTTGCTGCTGGGGAGGAAAGCTATGGCAAATCTAGACAGTATACTAAAAAGCAGAGACATCATCCTGCCAACAAAAGTGCATATAATCAAGGCTATGGTTTTCCCAGTTGCAATGTATACTTGTGAAAGTTGGACCATTAGAAAGCTGAGCACCAAAGAATCGAGGCCTTTGAACTATGGTGCTGGAGAGTCCCTTGGACTGCAAGGAGATCAAACTAGTCAGTCCTAGAGGAGATCGACCCTGACTACTCTTTAGAAGGCCAGATCCTGAAGATGAAACTCAAATACTTTGGCCACCTAATGAGAAGGAAGGACTCACTGGAGAAGAGCCTAATGCTGGGAATGATTGAGGACAACAGAAGGACGACAGAGAATAAGGTGGCTGGATGGAGTCACTGAAGCAGTCGGTGTGAGCTTAAATAGACTCCGGGAGATGGTTGAGGACAGAAAGGCCTAGAACATTATCCATGGGGTCGCGATGGGTCGACATGACTTCGCGACTAACAACAACGAATATATTCAATTAGAATCAAATCAAGATTTTTATTTATTTCACATAATTCCAGACAAACTAACCCTGCTATAAAATTTGTCTGCACAATTAGTGGCATCAGATGAAGTAGAAATGTTAGTGAGCATGCCATCAGGTTAAAACACATCAACTTTCTGTAAATGACTTTGAGATTTCTTTTAATAGAAAGTTATATAGAATTGTTTTAAATCAAACCAACTAATATATACTAATGATAGTATTTTTCTTTTAGTCAAGATAAAGTAAACAATAATACAAATGGCATTTTTAACAGTGATTGCTAATGATTAAAACTGTTGAACTTGCATACCTGATAGATATGCCTATAGCTCTGAAGTCACTGGTTCATAAACTTCCATGGACTAACTTAAAACCTGATAAAAAGAACTATCTATACAAACACTTATATCACAATAAAGATTACACTTTCACAATAACAGATTTCTTCATAAATACAATGATTTATTTTCATCATTTATATACTTTCACTTTTTCAATCTATAGAATGGCTTTTAATGAATAAAGAAAAATTTCAGACAGTTATCTGAGTTCTTAACCAAAAAAAGAATGTATAATTAAATTAAAAATAATAACAGTCATAATAAACAGAAGATATAATTCAACAAAGATAGAGATTGGGAGGGGGGATAAAGATACATGAAAATTAACCACTGAAAAACTTGGCTACTGAAGTATTTTTATATTGGCACCTAAATGTTAAGACAGCCTTGTAAATTAAGTTATAAAAGTAACTTGTCTACCTCGTATGTTATTAGCCTGCTGGGCAATGTCAGAGAAGGGAGGGAGAATGAATTGTGTTGCTGTGTTACTGGTATAAGCGAAAGGATTCATAACTCTTGCAACCAATCTACAACAATCACTCCCTTCTTAAATATCAGGCAGATTGATATGGTAGAAAAGGAAAGACTTTAAGCTTGCTACAGTAGACATTTTGTCCTGTAATATATATGGCATGTACCTCATATCAGTACTTTTGTTCACTGCAGAGAGCAGATGCTTTGGTTGCCATTACATGATGTGGACGCAACAGTGAATAGCTTTATGTGTGCTAGGTAACTTGTGACTTATTCAAAGGCCTTTAGTTCATATTTCAGGGCTAGCTAAAGTAAATTCAGATTCTGTACTTATATGAAATTAACTTGCATTTCAAAATATATATATAGAATACAACAAAACATTTTTAAACATCAATTAACATTTAACTAGACTTTATTGTACAAAAGGTCATTTTATTTAGAGCTAGAAGAAGTTTTAATAAATTCAAGGTGAATTGGCAATTTTAACCATGAATTGCAGTCAAGACACTGGGCTTGTCAGCTGGAAAACCAACAGCCCAGGTTAGAGACCTAAGTCCGTGACAGAGTGAGTTCCTGTTACTCGCCACAAAACCTGCCAACCTAGCAGTTTGAAAGGATGCAAATACGAATAGATAAATAGATACCACTTTGGCAGGAAAGATTACTGAGTTTGATACTTTCATGCTGGCCACAAGATGACAGGCAATGCAGGTACTTTCAGATGATAATCTGATATGAGCACTGCCCCCTTATGTCAATCACAATTGGACAGGGAAATGTTTAATTTTTTAATCTTCTAAAGCCGTGATGGCGAACCTATGGAACACATGCCACAGGTGGCACACAGAGCCATTTGTGCTGGCACACGAGCTGCAGGCAAACTTACCTCACTGAGCATGTGCGCACCTCACATCTGATTTTTGGCTGGTTTGAGGCCTTTTTCGGCCTCCCAGAGGCATGAGGAAGGCTTCTGCAGGCTTTGCAGGCCGAAAACTAGGCCATTTCATCACTTCCGATATTTTCAGAAAAACAGGAAGTGACAAAACGGGGCTAGTTTTCGGCCTGCAAAGCTTGCAGAAGCCTGCAGAAGTCTTCCTCAAGCCTCTGGGAGGCTGAAAAAGGCCTCAAACCAGCCGAAAATCAGCTGTGAGGCGCAGAGCAGGTAAGGGGGCAGCGGGATGGGGGTGGGTGGGGGATTGCGCATGCATGCATAGGGGGCACAGGGGGCATGCGCATTGCCTTCTGGGTGCTAGCATGTAAGCGCAAGCATGCAAGCGCACACACAATTTTTGGCACAGGAGCCCAAAAAGGTTAGCCACCAGTGTTCTAAAGCTTGCTTGCCACATTTCAGAAATGCCTAGAAGATCTGAGAAAATCACTAATTAATTATTTGGCCCTCCAAACTATACTCCAAGTACAAGGAAGTGTTATTTAGGTAGTTAAAATCTAACTCAGAATTTATTTGTATTATATTTGTATACCGCCCAGAGTGTTTCTGGGAGGGAGATGGTGATTTCAAAATTTGCCAAATAAATAAAATAAATAATAGTCAGGTTTACCATTCAAAGGCCAATTGCAAAACAGTAGTGCATCAGACATTGGTATCTATTGTACTAAATGTGTGCGATGCCCAGAAATTTGCTCAGTGACTTTTGTATGATAAGCTATTTCTAGTTTTTATTTATGTGGCCTTTTTCAACAGTCCAAGTTTACTTAGAGAAATCCTCATGGTTAAAACGTATTTACCAGATTGATTTTCTTTCTTGTTTATATGATTCATCAAATGGGTCCATCAAATGAAAGATGAATGTTGTGGATAAGGATAAAGTGATGACTATTACCAGCATATGGTAATCAAACATAATTGCCTCTGAATACAAGTTACTCTAATGGGTAATGGAAACTGAAAATCTATTTACCATTCTGAGTATCTGTAGTTGCTAGCATATGCCAATGAATTTTATAGGCTCATTCACTGGTGTGCTTTTTGACTATAGTACAGCTGTGCAAAAACCTCCAATGAGTAGATCAGAAAACACATAAGTACAACAAAGTGTCTCTTACAGCTGTGTCTTCTATCAGGCTTAGACAGTTGCTTTAAAGGTGTTTTTAGGATGTCTCTATGAGTACAAGGAAAAAGAAAATTTCCTCTGTTTGCTGGCATTTGCAACTATATCTACAAATGCATGTGAAGATACAGTGCACACCTTCTGTAAGATGTGCTAATTCAGTTCATATATAAGCATGTGCCTTACGAAGTATTGCTTCCAATAAATTCTCAACCAGTTTCAATATATCTATTAAAAGTGTCCCTCTTCTGGCAATGGTTTGACAATCACAGGAATATTACATTTAAAAAATAATTTCTAGAATGGATTTTTATTTTTATTTTGGTAATAGGGCCTTGGTGGCTCTTTATTTTGGTAAAGGGCCTTGGTGGCTCAGGCTGTTAAATGCCTGCATTTAAGTTCCAGCTGCCTACAATTACTGTAGGCTCGAATCCCACCAGGCTCAAGGTTGACTCAGCCTTCCATCCTCTCGGAGTAGGTAAATTGAGGACCCAAGATTGTCGGGGGCAATAAGCTGACTTTGTAAAAATGCTGCTTAGTAATAAGCAGGCATATACAATGGAATGAAGGCTATTGCTGAGCACACTGGGTTGTATCCCAAAAATTGTAAGCCAACCTGAGTCTTCGGAGAAGGGCGGCATATAAATGTAATTTTTAAAAAAAGGAAATAAAAAACAATTGGTTGGATTCACACATCAATATCATTGGCTCTATTCATATATCATGATTTGTTTTCACTATAGTTGTTGAACAAGCCACAGTTGTCTTATTTAGCTGTTAACACACCATAAACCGCAGCATTTTTTTAACCATTGTGAAACTGTCCGAGGTGGCTATCAATATGATCAAAATACTCAGCTATCTATATTTTACAGTAGTTAAGCCATGCTTAAAGTGCATGGAGATTCTTATCCTGTTTCTGGAGACTATGAAAAATTAGATGGGACAAAATAGACAGAAAGTTATTTCTTTTTCCCTAAAGATAAAGGTAACATTTATGGATATTCTCACATTCCTCAAAGATTAAGTCAGTAAGTTTGAAATTCTCTTAGACTTATGTCTTCTGCTCTTTAGTAGGGGAAGGCTGAGGTAAAAGGCTTTTATCCAACTTTGACTAATTTCAGCTGTTTTAAAGCCCTTGAGACAGTTGTTCATGCCATCAGGACTCACACTATACTTGAGATTGCCTTTGAAAACCAACTGGAAACTGTACAGCTGACACAGAATATATGTTTTATAACTTGTAAGCCACCCAGTCACCTTATAGGGCAAATAGTCAGCATAAAACACAGATTTGTGTCTAAAATAAAAAACGTGCACGTGCACGCAAAACGCACAATCACCGAACCAGTTGTTACACCGGCAGCATCCCACCCCTGCACAAAGGTATCATCACCGGGTGTAATGGGCCTCTACACTTCTTCAAGTACTTACTGTAATAGGTTTTTCTGATAGGATTGGTGATTTCCCATTTATAGAAAAAAACAATTAAGACATAATCTTTCTGCTTTAACATTCAAGGCAAGAAAAATATTATTTATCTGACTATGTTCTATGTTTTCTTAATGAATCTACATTTTCATTTAACATGTTGCTTATTCTTAGCATATTGTGTTAACTTTGTCTTCTGGATGCTTCAATCCTACTGCCCAATTAATATGAATTCCACTTCATGGTTAGCATGAATGAACATGAAACCATGGCCTCAAAAATTGCTTTTGGAAGTTAAAGCATTAGTGGAAAACTGTAGAGCAGCCTTTCCTAGCTAGGCTTCCTATTAGTTTAGTAGTAGGAAATGAAAAACATTGGCTGGAATTTTAAGGTTTTATGAGAGACCATTATTATAAACAAACAAAAATCCACTTTTCCTATCTTTTTAGTGCATGTGTATTTTTAATTTATTGTTGAATCCTGACAACTGCTTGAACAAATCTTTGCATTTTTTAAGGAAAGTTTTTCAGAAGTAATTTGAATGTGCATGTTTCCTAGGGCTGATAGAAAGTGACTAGCCAAAGGACTCCCAGCTAGCTTTGTGCCTAAAACAGTATTAGAATTTATAGTCTCTAGTTTCTAGCCTGGTTCTCTTTTTTATCTTTGCATACTGCAAATAATAGAGTGGGGATTTTTAAGTGCCAAAACTCAGTTACCAATTAACATCTTTGCTCTTTTCTAAATGTTATATAACATTGGCAGTTGTGTTGGTTGGTACAGCAAATATTTTTGTATGTTTTATGCAATTTTGTATGTTTTATCCAATTCTATGCAGAGCTTCCCTAGGGCCTGAAAATTATTTCAAGGATTCATCCAGGTTGAGAAAGGTAACAATAGGCAAACACCCTTTCTCACTATCTTGAATTACTCATATGGTTTCCTGAGAACTTCTGTAGTCAGTCTAAGGGAAGAAAGCCCAGCTGGATTAGATAGATTTTAATCCCAGATAATTTTATGTAAAGTTTTGGCATTACATTTTGGGCAATTTTACTTCCGTTTAAGACAAAAAAAATTCTTATTACTTAAAATGAAGTGGCTTAATGAAGTGGATTTCTTTAATTGTACCACATGTTAACTAAGCTAAGTTTTTACTTTATTTTAAAGCCAGTTTTCTAAATAGAATATAGGTCAAATTTTTCAAACTAAATGATATAACTACCTTCTGCTATTTTCTATTAGAAATTTTACAATGAAATGATTGAATAATTTGAATAATTAAACTATTTTCAATATATTTAGATTGCTTTAACATAAATACGTCAGTTGAGAAATTTATTCTAAACAATTCAGTTTCTTTTTTAAGGAAAATATTTCAATTGATTCTTTCTGTGCTTGACCCATAAAGATACAAAATTAAACACAGGCGTGAATTTACTAACTCCATGAAATACACACGATATACAATTAAAATTTCTATTACATCCTTACAAGGCCGTCACTCAAGAGAACAGTCTTTTTGACAACATTCACTGAAGCGTACCAACTAACTGCCGAATGAGAGTTTAAACAGTAACAGTTTTGTTATCAGCAGAAAGAGATTTTAAAAAAAATCTAGATTGGGTTAATGTTATAAAAAAAAGCAAAACATTTTGTTTAAACTATATGGGGTGTTAAAATTCAAAATTTAATATTATTGGTAATGTAGCCTATATATTACAAGAGTTTATTTATATGTTTAAAATATAACAGATATTACATTTAATACATATTATGATAATACAATAGAAATATATAATTGATTTTTTCACTTTTAAAATAATTACTATTAAGCATTTTTATACAGGGGAAAATCAAGATTTTCAAATTTTTGTTCATATTTGTTCTAGAAAAGTTTTAAAATAGCAAAAGCTTATAGCTCTAATATTCTAAATGAATGTAAAACTTATCAATTCACTACCTGCTGATATTATTTTAAATAATATATTTTAGTTGAAGATGATCTGTACAAGGTACTATGATGAGACTTCATATGCCAAAACCAAAAGTTACACTTCCAGTTGTAACAGTTGAGTAAATAATGCATCCTTCTAAATGCCTTTCTGCCCACTGATGTGAAATTAATATATTAAAAGTTTGCATGATTGTTGCATGTTGATAGGTATCTCAAAGCAATGGCCACAGATCAGAGTTCTGCTAAATTAATGTGTAAAAATCCTGAAAATTTGCTTCTCAGATATCAGTCAGTGACTCAGGTGGAAATCAAATCCATCTTGAATTATAAACAATCATTACAAGCTGTCTTCAAAATAAATGCTGCATTCTGAAAGTATCACATCTGATTAAACAATAATTTTGCACCACTAGAATGGAGAGATACTTGGATAACTTAGCAGTGGTCATCTGTAATGTTCTGTAAACAGTCCCCTGAGAGATAATGTAATATGCAAAATCCACATGAATACATTCTAAAAGGTTAGCTATCTGCCAAGCAAATTTTGCAGTCTTACATGAGATAGTTTAGAACCAAAACTGTTGAACCCAGAGAACCTACAATTTAACTAATCTGCTGTTATTTTATATTACTGACAGCCTTAAAAATAAGAACAATCTTTCTTTTTGGAATTTTCCTATTACTCTTTCTTCACTTCTGTCTAAAACATTTCTTGTGCTTTGCATTTCACATAAAATCTCTCTTTTGTCAGTCCTTTTGTTGGTGCAAAATTGGCAGCAGTCCAAATTCAAAGTACTCCTATTCATTTACTGACCATTAAACCAATGTCATTCTAGTTCACATCAGCCAAGGAGCTAAGCTTTAAAAAACATAAAAGCCTTGCTTCCCCACTGACGAATAATGTGTATATTTTTACAGAGCTTAAACCTTAATGCTTTGCCTGAAACTAACAATACACTATATCTTATCATTCCTTTTTCACAAGCAAGCAGCTGCTGAAACGCTTGCCACTTCAAAATATCAATTGCTTGCCAGAGTTGTCCTCAACACACCCTGTCAAACTCATGTATATTGTGCAATGAAAACGCAGCAATGAAAGCTAGAAATTGTGTCAAATTCTGCTGAAGGGGGATGATGTGCAAGGAACAATGTATGACAACCGTAGAGACCACAAACAATGGCAATGGGGCCAGACACTACATATATCACAACTGTGCCTCCACATATTTTATTGCTGGTATTATATATTTAAAGCATGACAAATGAACTGTTGTATGCTATGTACAGCACAAATAAAAGTCCTTCAGTTAAGTCAGGCTTTTCTCATTTCTCTTGATGAGAGAAACACTGCTGAATCTCTCAGCTCCCTGAACATTTGTTTCCAAATCAAAACAGGATAGGGAAAATCCAAGGTTATCAAAATGAATAACAGAAAACACAAGACAATAGCACATGATATGAAAATGAGATTTTGTTCAGTTGCTTCTCTCCAAGGAGACATAACCAGAATGTTAGGCTATGGAAGAGGGACTGGGGGATGGAGTATCACTGTGCCCATAAATTATAGTATACCTAATTTCAATGCAGATAAGTGCTGCCTATTGATTTGCATGTTTCCTAGGCAAAATGGAAATCCCATGTGAATCCTCCTTGTCTGGAGAAAATATATTTTATAAAGCCTTTATGAATACAGCCATCCCCACCAAAAGGATATGTGAGCAATAAGGAGGTTAGTGGAATAGTAGAATGCACTAAGTCAAAACCACTGTAAGCATGCCCATGTGTTTAAGTCCAGATAGAAGACAATCCAGATTGTCTTCAAATCTGAACCCCACAGACTTTCTCTTATCTTAAACAAATCCACTTAAAATTTAGCATTTCCACCAAGCACTGTATTTAATTGCACTATAGACAAACCAATGTACACAAATGCTTAACACATAATAGAGTAGCAGAATTTAATAGTAATAAAGGATTAGCTACAATGTACATTAAATTGTTTACTGAATAACCAGGGTATTAAAAACTATGTCACCCAAGAAACTATGTATATAGTTAACTAAAACAAACAAATATGCTTTTGAAGTGTTAATAAATATTTTGGAAAGAAAATACCTATTTTAGGAGCTTGGAGGTGATGACCTTTGCTGTGTTTATTAGTGGGATAATTATGCATTATTAACACATAGCAGCTGTACCTGAACTGCTGCCACAAACTTAATAGCCTTTTATAGCCATCAGGGGAGTGAGATAGGAGGCTTTTATTAACCACTAGAGACGATTAGCACATTATGCAAACTTCAGTAGGCAAATTATCTGTTACTGAAATATAATGTTTGCTATAACCAATTATCAACATGATTTTTTAAAATGAAAACTTTTCTAGAACAAAATTAACAAGTTCATTATTGGCCAATCAGTTATGGGTTGAAAATTTCTAAAAGATTTACTCTTTGCTCTTGTTCCACTTAAACAATCTGCCTGAATATCTATAGCTCCAACTAGAATCTAATGCCACATTTCAGACTTCCACTTCATGAATATTAATCTCCAGAATATAAAACCAAAGATAAAATGAAACATTTCTAACATAATTAACTGTCCTCATTAATGAGCAAAGAACCTGGTGTTTCTAACGCACATTTCCATTAACGACGCAAGTAGGTCTTGAAAGATTAGTGCTGCAATAAATTTTCAAAAGTTAACTTGGAAAATAACAGCATAATTTATTTCCAAAGAGCTTAATTTTTGGACAGATTATCCTATTATCCTTAGCAACTGAATACAGCATTGAGAGTCCATTATGAGCAGTCTTTTATGCCCCAGTAGAAAGAAATTAACACAATATATATAATTAACTTTGATATTAAGCTCTACTATCTATAAGTATCTCCAACTAATTTTAATTATTACATTTGCTGAACATAATATGTACCTTTTTGCTGTTTCAGAATTATTTTCCTTTTTCAGCATTCCAATTTAAGGCTGATCTGTGAAATTTCATCTTCTACACTTACACTCTCCTCTTCAAAGAAAAGGAAGTCAATAAAATCATTTTTGGACCAAACCAGATTTGGCATGTTTTATAATATGCAAAGCTCTATGTAAGAAAAATAGCCCAGATTCAGAATGGTTAGCTGTATTGTTATCTCTGTAAAAGTTTGCATTATATATATAATTATAATATATTCAGAGAGTCAGTCTGGTGCAGTGATTAAAGTGTCAGGCTAGAAACCGGGAGACCATGAATTCCAGTCCTGCCTTAGGCACAAAGCCAATTGGGTGATCTTGAGCCAGTCATTCTCTCCTAGCACTAGGCAGCAGGCAACGGCAAACCAATTCTAAAACAAAAAAATTGCCAAAAAAACTACAAGGACTTGACGAGCAAGTCTCCAAGAATCAGATACAAATGAACAAAAGAAGAAAAAGGAAATATATTCTAATAATTTAAAACTTAAAAGAAAAAAAGAAACTATGTCATGGAAAACAAAATATATAAACTCATTAAAATTCAAAGAAAGGGGACCTAGTCTATTTTCTCATTCTGAAGCACAGAAAGAGAAGATGGTTTCATTGATCTCATAATAAAAACTTCCAGTTCACTGAAAAGTAAGAAAGAGGGAAACATAGTTCTCTCATTCTTTTTTTCTCACCAGATAATAGAAAGAATATACATTATTGCATATTTATTCTTTCTTGGGATCCCACCTCCAAGTTAAGAATAGTAGTAGATAATAGAAATATTACATTCTCCCTAATTCACAACAGTCTAGAAGCCTTAAAAATTGAATTGAGACTTATTATATTTGGATTATGCTTTATGTCAACAAGTAGGCTTTTTTCAACCATTGTAAGAGAAGAAAAAATGCCAGTTGTACTTCAAGATTTTACACACCTTATTATATCATGGTAACTCAAAAGAGAAACATTGTGTATAGCATGGTCAAGTCCTCTTACACAGGAAATCCATTCTCTTAATATTCCCGACAATCAAATAATCAACATTTTTACTATTACCAGTTTCCTTTATTTAAAAACAAATGACAAGACTTCTGTTTTTCTATATTTGGTGTAAATACTGCAAAGTTCATAACATAAACTGCAGCAACATTGAACATATCCGTTAGAGAATTATGTATATATCTTCCATATACATTAGAATAAATGTGTAATAGAATAAATGCTTCTGTAGCATTTTGCTTATCAACTCACCTGCTATGCCAAAATTGTGGTATGATCTGCCCCAAAACAGTTGTTACCACATGACATTTATTGACTTCATTTGCTGCCACTCCTAAATGTATGACTTAGACAGAGGTGCAATGGTAGATGTTCTATTAAATGCAAAGGTATCCCAGGAGCCGGTGCTGGCCTAGAAACCAGGAGATTCTGAGACTCTTGTTAGTCATGAAAGCCAGCTGGGTGACCTTGGGCCAGTCATTCTCTCTCAGTGGGATTGTAGAAAAAAAATAGGAGTAAGAAGGATGTTAGGTATGTTCACCATCTCGAGTTATTAAAAATAATAATAAAGGCATAAAATAAATATTATTAGAAACAGGCATAAAAGAATGACATAATATTATTTGCATTTGAAGCAGATATCAATCAGAGTTCTTTGTGGAGATTGATTATATTATCTTTTTCTTATAGTTAATAACAAAAATCAAATTGACATTAGAGCTATTAAAGTTCTTTTGGCAGCAACACATAGTGTGGTGAAAATAAAAATAAACCAAACTTCAACGACAAGAGAGATTAGAGAAAGGAGGCAAAACATGGCTTCTGGAATTCTTTGCAATACTTAAAAACTACTTCGCCCTGGGTCACATGACTAGGAAGAAAGGACTCTTACAATGGAAGACTTGGCGATTTCCTTTCCCATAGGAGCTTACATTTTCAACATCTTATATGGATTCTTTTCCTTTAAAATCTCCAGCTAGTTCCAGCCCATTAACTCAGTGTTCTTTAGATGACTTCTCCCAAATCAGTTCTGTTCTGTTGTCAGATAATTATTCTGCTGAGGAAATGGATTAGAGTCCCAGCCCCCATTCCAACATAAGGAAATGTTTAAAAAAATATTTTTTAAAAAAGGTTCTCTAAGTAAGCCTTAAGTTGGCATCTCATCCAGGTTCCCAAAACAATATAGGTTTTGAAAAATCTACTGCTTGAACATAGTGGATTTGTGTGATCTATGTAATAAATAAATTAATGAACAAACAAATAATAAAACAACAAAGAAACAAATACTTCAGTTTAATAAGCTATATACTGAGCAAAAGGAAAGAATAAGAAGCTTAGACCCAGAAAGCTGCATAGCTGAAGGAGCTAACAGATAAGAAATGAAGTAACAATTAAATATTTAATTGTATTGATTACATTTTAATAATAACCTAATTATATGACTTTCATTGCTTATGAAAGGCAGAATAAACTAAATCAAAACATAAATCAAACAGTAAATTCACAAAAGTAAAACCCAAAGAAAATAATATATTCATAATATATTTTTGAGGCATTGTTTAATAAAGTCCTCTGAAAGGGTTCCACTTTAATGTTTTCCATAAATTCAGTAGAGGTGAGGCTATTTTTAGTTGTAGAGAGGCTTTTCCACAACTGCAGGACTATGACGCAGTAACAATCCAAAACCTGGACTCTGTTTCTGGATTTACAGTAGTGATGAATTAGAAGTAATTTTTCTCCCAGATGTCCCAAAGGTGATTTTTCCATACGTTCCCCTCTGCCCAAAGATCTTTGTTTTAGAAATATGTTCACAACTGAAAATGTGAGGGAAAGAAAGGTGGAAAATTGTCCAAACAAATTTGTCCAGGAAACAAAAGACATCACAGTAAAGATTCTAACATATAGTTGTGCTAGCTGGGAGTTATAAGAACTGGGAACCAATGGCCACAATGAAATATAAGCTTAGAATCAGGTGATCAAAAGTCTGCAAAAAGGCTTATTGTGCTGACATGAAAATGAGAGGGAGAAAATAAAACTGTTAAACAATTAAAGAAGGCATTGAAGGAAGCTTAAGAAATAATGATGCAACAATGGAAAAATGATTGAAAAAATAAAAAGCAGAGCACAATCTGTGCAGTGCAACAACAAGGTGGCAAATGCTTGAAAAAACATATAATTATGTGTACAGTATATTTTATTTGATTGACTGATTATCTATTTAGACCACCCGGTAATGGAAGTGTTCTGTCTACAACTAAATTAAAAATGATCAAGATAAAATGAAACTAGCACAGTGGAAGTAACAAGATCTTCAAAGTATCGCTAACAAAAATATGTGTCCAAGAGGGCATTTTGATTGATTGTGCATCATGGATTATAATGTCCATGTTGGGGAGACTCACTTGATGATCATATTTCGGATTTTCTAGACTACACTTGGAAGATCTTATATAATGATCCTTGAACCCAGATAACTAAATATGGACAGTGATTATCTTTATTTGTAAATATTTGATATGGAACACCAATGATTTAGCAGCAGCAGCATGTGACAAAATACTGACAAATAATGACCTTTTTCATTTAAATTGGTAATCTGTTTTAGATTACCAGAAATTTTTCAAGTATTTTAAAAACAGAACCATGTGTTACAAATTATTAAATTAAATCACAAGCTACCGGAATATCTGCTACCAATAACTCAACTATAAAAATTTGTTTTGATCCAGGCAAGACCAAAATTGGTTTTATCATCCTAAGATACTCTAAACTAAGGTCACCCATGTCTTTTTTGAAAATTATGGACCCAAATGTGCATCTTAACTATCAACTTAATCTTTAGGAGTCCAGAATGAACTGAATACTACTTTACTGGCCATATCAATCAAATATAAGCAGTATCTTCGTCTTATCTTGACTGAGCTTCCTTGTTTCCAATTCATTCCACTACCATGGCCAATCGTGATTTTAGAAGATCAACCACTTCAGTTATATTGCATGAAAAGAAAATAAAGAAGAGATCGCTATTTGTAGATTGGTGACACAACTGTTAACATTCCTTAATAATAAATTTCCCAATATTTTCTACATGTATTTCAAAGAACACAGATATTATTAATCCTTTTATTATACTGGCATATATGCAGACAAAAAAATGTAGCATAACATAGGCAAGGTAGACTTGTTTGTTTGTTTGTTTGTTTATTTATTTATTTGTTTGTTTGTTTGACTTGTATGCCACCCCCTCTCCAAAAGGACTCGGGGCGGCTCACAGATAAAAACAATACAATAAGTTAAATTAGCTAAAATGGAATTAAATTACAACAAGCTGAATTAGACTAAAAAACCCGTAATAAATAAGAAACCCATTCCCCAAGGAGTCAGCACAGCCCAGCCTGTTTAAACAACCAGGTTTTTCAGTCGTGACTGAAGGTGCGAAGGTAAGGGGCCAGGCGGAGCCCCAGAGGTAGTTGGTTCCAGAGAGCGGGAGCCGCTACAGAGTAGGCCCTTCCCCGGAATACCGCCAACTGACACTGAGTCGCAGACGGCACCCTGAGAAGTCCCTGCCTGTGCGTTCGTACAGGGCAGTTGGTATTCGATGCAGGCAGTAGACGCTCTGGTAAATAATCCGGACCCATGTCTTGTAGGACTTTGAATGTTAATACTAGGACCTTGAATCTCATCCGGAGGGCAACCGGTAGCCAATGCAGCTCACGCAGGAGGGGTGTAACATGGGAAGCTCCCATCACAACCCACGCAGCCACATTCTGCACCAGCTCCAGATGGTATGCAAGGGCAGTCCTAAATAGAGAGCATTGCAGTAGTCGAGCCGGGAGGTAACAAGTGCCTGAGTGACAGTGCGCAGGGCATCTCGGTCCAGATATGAGCACAGCAGGCGAACAGTAGTCAAGATTATGAATTATGGACAAGCAAAGAGGAAAAGAAAGAGGAAACCAATTAATTTAGATACTGCATATCTAAACCTCAATATCTGACATATTCTTTCCTATTTTTAAATTTAAAACAATTTAAAAATTTAATAAAATCAATTTTAGGAATTATATACAGAGACAATTCAAACAAGATACACCAAAAAAGTATTATTTAATCAGAATATCATCTTTGAAAATCTCTCTATCAGCCTAATTAATCTCTAAAATCTATAGAACTTAGAAATCAAACTCTGCAGAAGAAAAAAATAATAGTTCCTTAATTTTTCTAAAATTTATCTCAGCTTTTGTCCAGGAACTCAAGGCATTATGCATACACTTCTTTCTCCATTTTTCCTACAACCTTCCTGTGGAATAGGTTGGTTTGAGACTGGCCTAAAGTTATTCAGTGAAGTAGAATTGGATTTGAACTTTAGCCATACCACACTCAGACTTTAACTGCAATCAGAACTAGACAAATATAGCAGTTTAAAGATGAGTGGGATTCTTCAAAGGCCTTGTATATATAATACATACAGGTAATGCTAAAAATTACGACCACAATTAAGCCAAAAATTTCTGTTGCTAACTGAGACATTTGTTAAGTGAATTTTGCCCCATTTTACAACCTTTCTTGCCATGATTTTTAATTGGATCACTGCAGTTGTTAAGTTAGTAACACGGCTGTTAAATGAATCTGACTTTTCCATTAGCTTTGCTTGTCAGAAGGCTACAAAAGGTGATCACATGATCCCAGGACATTGCCATCATCATAAATATGAGTCAATTCAAGCATTTAAATTTTAATCATGTGACCATGGAGATGCTACAATGGTCGTAAGTATGAAAAACACTGATAAGTCACTTTGTTCAGTGCCATTGTAACTGAATGGCCACTAAATGAACTGTTCTGTATTTGACCCAATATTTTAGTCAAACATGGAAAAGAGGCAACAAACGTTATTCATTTCACTCACATAGAATTTTTTCAAGACTTTTGATGACACAATAAAAGAAAAACAAAAAGTTGAAGCAAAGAAGTTATCAAAAAGAAAACATAAATTTTACCAAATATGAAAAATTTACATAAAATAGCATCCACAGAAATCTCATTCATACTAAAATCAGGGGCAACAAAGAACTGATTTGTTTATTGATATTTACATTAATAACCTGATTTTCCCAGTGAAAAATTATTCCTTGGCAAACATGGAAAAACAGAGGCATTATTTTGAGAATGTGAGGAGAGCACACTTAGAACCAGTAATTTATTAAAACATTTTGCATAGGTGTACCTTTAGTCAGAAGCCATCAGATATTACCAAAATTGCCACATTATTTTTTAAATTTGATAAAGATTACACTATTGGTAGTAGTGCAGAGATGTGGCATAATAACAAAAAATAATCTGAGATATATTAAAATATTTTGCATAAGAAAATAAGACTATGAAGATGGCGAAATACTAAATCTATACAGCAAAAGATGATTTAAGTGCTTCCCCACCAAACCACAAACTAACCCAAAGCCAACTTGCAGTTTCTCACCATTCAGGAACTCCAAAAAGTTATGTTGATTTAATCATATGCTACTAAATCACCTTTCCTAATTTAAAACAAGAGGAGGTGCTGACAGATAGAATAAATATTTTGTGGTAATAATTCATATGTAGCCTAACCTTAACAAATTCATGTATTGCACACTTTCTGTCCCAACAAGAGAAAAAAAAACAACTTCTTAGATCAATCCATTTAAAAAAATAGGTTCCATGGAAATGATCATAAACTAAAATCTGCCCAAAATACCTGCATATTACAGATAAAGACTTGTACGTCTAATGTAGACTTCCTCATCTTGGCATCCTGATGCAATGAAATTAAAATCCTCAATTCTCCTAAAGTATAGGAGATTAACTATCTTCTTAGTGCAGTGAGCCATATAATTCAGTAGGGAGGCTTGGAATTCTAGGGGCTTTATCCTAAGCCAAGTTGGAAAACTGTTCTATTTTAGTATTCTTAATGTTTGAAGGCATTGGGGAAGAAATCCAAGGTTTTTCACATAGGTATGCCCCAGGTGTATTTTTTTAAAGCCGATTCTCATCTTTGCACTCTTCAATCCCATCCAAACATATTGCTCACAGTATGTATTTTATAGTAATTCCTTATTTTTATCCAATCTGAGCAAAAACATATGGTGTGTTTATGTAAACTGAGATGAAACATAATTATACACATGAACTTAAAATTCAAAATTCACATTTAATTTCACATTTAAAATAATACATGTAGACATAATTCAGATATATTTGGATTTTCACAAGATTATGGAAAACATGATCAATTGATACTAAAGATAACCAATTGATACTAAATCAGGGGTGTCAAACTCGCGTCATCATGGTGGCATTACATGACATCAGACACTTTTCCTCTTTGCTAAACCGGACGTAGGTGTGGCCAGCATCTGATGCATCTGGCCCGTAGGCCGCGAATTAAACAGACTTAAGTCCTACTGAATTCAGCGGGATTTACTTCCAACTAGTATGTTTATCAGTTCATATTAACTGTATGACGATAATTAATCGATTCAGTATATTAATGATAACAAAGAAAAACGTTTGAAATATTGTTTATGTATATGTCTCATTATTTTAGTTAAGTTTCTTTCTCTTTCATATGAAAGATAAGGCCTCTCTATAAAATGATACATGATGTCTTCAGCTTGTATATTATATATTAATAATAATAAAAATTATACAAATGTTATCTACAGTTTGAAACAACTGTAAACCAATGATATTTTGAAAACCACAGTGAAAAGAAACAACAAATTTACTAACTTAAAAAAAGTGTATTAAAATATTTTACAGTTCAATATCACCCCAGCAGTAAAAACACGCAAGTACACAGAAACTTTCTTATAAACAAAAATAGAATTTTTTAAAAAATGTATAATATTCTCTTCTGAGATATTATTTTAAGCAGTAAAAACAGAAATAATCCAATATTTATTTTAATGTATGCATCCTCTTTCACACAGATGCTGATATGTCTTAAAATAAAAAATGCATTTTAGAATCTTCTCAGATAAATACAATATTTCAATAAAGGTAATGAAGTTGAGCAAATTAAGCACCAGGCAAGGAGAATTATGCTTGTAATAAATGAATTTCTAGGATAACTTGTAAACAGCAACATCTACAATTTAGTTTGGGGCATCTACTACATTAACATTAGAAAACTAACACTTTCCTATCAAAAAATCATTTTAGTTGATAGTAAAATAATCTTGTAACAGAATAATAAAGCTCTATTATAGATTTGTTCTCAAACAGTAATTAGAAAGTTGTAAAATGTGGTTTATATATGTACTCTGTCTTAATTGCTCCCTTGTTTCTTGTTCCCATTTTGTTTGTTTAGGATATGTTCTCTCTCTTTCATACACATATCAGTTTGGTTTTTTCCCCACTATACTGACAAGTTAACTGTATATCAGCTGTGGGCTTTTTTACTTTTAAAGAAGAGATTTCAGAAAATAAGTCCATACATAATTTTGCCAGGTTACCTACTAGAAGCAATAAAGACCATTATGCCCTTCCTTTTCTTGGCATAAGTCAGCATGCCTCTTATTATCCATGTCAAAACAAACTTAGATTAAAGCAAATCCTTCATATATCAGCAAAGTTGAAAATAATGGCAACTGACAAAAATCATAAGCAAACATCTTTCCATACAAGAATTTATCAAAACAGTGGCTAGACAGGATAAGAACATATCTTTATGGGAATATATTTAAACTGAAAACAGGACATCTCTAAACAGCAAAAAAAAAACCTAGGAAATGTGTTTATTAAAGTGATCCCAGAATGTGTATGTACCATAGGATGTTTTCCAAAAATGCCACTGTTCATGTATCTCCTAATTAGAGGGTCACCAACTCTCCTCTAAGTTTCAGAGATGAACCATAACACCTTAAGTCTAAATCTGTCTGTCTGGCCTATGCACTTCACTATATTATTTCAAAGACTGACCTATATACAGCCACCATCCTCTCTATTTGTATAAAGGATACCTCACACAGTTGCCATAACTAACATTGTTTGCATTGTTCTTTCACTTTTCTCCCTCTGAGTTTAGCTGGAGAAAGAAACATGATCTGAGGCACTATGTTAAAGCATGCTATACTGCAAGCAAAAACACAGCAATTGCCAATTAAAATGTTTAAGACATCATTTTAAAGAAAGTGTCTTTATAATCTTTTGAAACAAAGATAGCTAACAGTAAAGGAAATAAAAACACCCTATATTTTGGAGTATGTAAAAAAGTTATGAATCCTAATTCTTTACAACCAGTATGACAGGCACAAGTCTAGATAATATCAGTTCTTAGATTATGTATGATGTATGTAATATTATAGCAAAGGACATGTTTGCTAAGACCACTAATAAAAATTATGCTGATTACCTGGCAGTATTTCTGACATGTTTAGCTTTATTTATTTTTCACCCACACTGTAGAGCAACTCCACTAACATAAATGGAATTACTCTAACATAAAAGCAGCCTCTAATGCCAATAACCAAATCAAATTAATATTTACCTTACCTTCTATAATCAGTACAGATGAAAGAAATTGTGAACTTGCTTACAAGAACCTGTCAAAATTCCACTGATTCAAATATTTTCTCCCTGAAATAAAAATGTTTCTACATTCTGGGATACAAGTTGGCCTTTTTATCTACATTCATCAAAGCTGTTGAAGGGAATGCAACATTATGAAAAAGACTCCAGCAACAGTAATGGAGGATGACTAAATTATGTGTATTTCTGCAGCCAGGAAAAACAAGAGACAAAGTTTAGACTTTATTACAACTATAATCAGCTAGATTGACTGAGACTAGAAGAATGCAAGAAAATTAGATGCTTAGTCAACAAATGCCTCATAGGGGCCCAGGCAGCAAAGCTATCCTAAGTTCATTTAGGATAATCAATGGTCATTGGCATAGCAGCTTGACAGAGATATCTATCTATTGCTTAAAGAATGTTGTCTTGTGAGAAACATTCCTAGCATGTCACTCCTGAGTTTTAAAAGGAAGGAGTATAGAATTTTTGACATCTTTTGTCTGTCTTGATTGGGTTAAATAGATGCATAGTCAAAGGAAAAATTTGTTCCTTTTTGTGAGCAGTTCTAACAATTAATATAAAAAAGCTGATTGGGAAAAGAAAATGAAAGGAACTGTACAAAGCATTTTTAAATGTATTCACCCAAAATGATTTAAAACCCTTAATTAGAAAATGATTTCATATATCAACTTAATTCCTGATTTTCCAAAGCATTTAACTTTTAAATTAAATCTGGACCACCATCCCAAGTATTATGGGCAAAATATGTATTCAAGTCATTACCTTCTTTCTGAAGCTTTAAATCACTGGTAGAATTAATAACTGTCCAGTTTTCACTGCCAAATGGTTCTTCAGGCCCTTTGGTACTTAACACATTAATTCTACTTAATACTTCTTTATTTCTGAGCATGGAAAGCTTACCACTCAGCATAAAAGATAACAGTGATAAGTCACAGGGTGAAAGTAGTTTTATAATTATCATTACTGTGTACTTAAAAGAGCCTTAGCACACAAACAGCCTTGCATATGGGGAGGAGAGTTGTCCTGCTATCACTTCTTTTCCAGAGTAGCACACCTAGAGAAAACTTTTACAGGAAGAGTTTTATTTGATCTTAATCAAGAACCACATTCTACATTCAGTCACTGAACACAAAGTTGTCGATGATATCTTTTGTGTCACTGCTGTCCAGATTTCACTTTAGAAAATCAAAGGGATAAAATAAGTCTCTTGTTATCATCAGGGATAGAAATGAATAGTATACAATATGACTGACGCATCAGCTCATGCTAGAGATTTCTTGAAGGGTGAAGAGTTTAATGATAGAACTGCAATATCGATTTGTAAAACAAGCATAAATCAGAAGTTGTCATATTCAGCACAGCACAGCTTGAATATCTGAAACACTTGAAATACATGCATACACCAATGCTGAGAGACAGCACTTAACAGTAGATTCCCTCCCCATCTTTTCCAGTGAATAAACATATTTCTATAGAATGTTGATCACCTATATCTTTATAAACAATTAAATTCAAGAAAAAAACTAGCATTGGTCAGGCATATGAGTATAGGCACAAATACATCTGATAATGCTTGTAGAAGCACCAACCTTCCACAACAAGCTCTTAAACAAAGCCCAACTGACATCCAGGATTAAACAAATCCTCTTGCCAATACTTGTTCTCTTGCTTTATGAGGTGCATTTCAAGTACTGATTGTGAAAGCTGACCAATGTTTTCCTCTGGCCAGTGTTGCCCATGGGGATCAGAGGGGACAAGGTGGAAATTCATGTTATTCATAAAAGAGCAACTAGGTAAACCTAACCAAAGGAAGAACTTATGTGGAAAGTAGTCTATGATTCTGACTTTTATTTTTGTACATAAATATTAATTACAAAGAATGACTGCACAAAGGAACCCTTAAGATTCAGTTCTATTAGTAGCAACTTGGAATTAAGTGTCAAATAAGACTTACTTCTGAGTAGATAGAGATACCATAGCCTTGACAGAACTTTAGACTTGCTTTCCTGATACCCTGACAATGTCTTCAACTCTACTCCTTACCCAGCAACCCACATAACAGAAGAAAAAAGGCTTTTGTGTTTGGGTTTTTTTTTAGTGTTCCCAAATTGCATTTGTATATAGGAGGATGAATGCTTTAATTCTGGACTAAGTCCTCCGGACCTTCAAGGCAAACACTTCAACTCTTCTGATTTTTAAGACTCCAATTCCCTTTTCACCAAACTCCTTGGTCACCCGAACCAAATGCTTTGTCATTCTTGCCTCAGTGGCTGAAAGCAGAGTTAAGAACTGTTTATTTGGGGGACGGAGGTGAATTTAAATCTCCCTCCCCGCAATGTTTCCACTATATACAGAAGTACGAGTTAGCAGAGACTTTCAACTTGAGATCCTAGAGTTATTTCCTCCTAAGGAAGCTTCCTTTCACTGCTGTGGAACTTACGAGTAAGGGTCAGAACTCAGAGACGGTCAATCCTTCCCCCCACAATGATCTGCCCACACACCCCTACCCCCACCCTTTTCCAGGATTGTATTTTAGAAGCACTCAGGCTAACAGTGCAAGAAACGAAGAGAAGGCGATTACTTTTGCAACGCGTCCACACGCCTCCCCGCCTCCCCCACCAAGCAATAGGTCGCCCACAATATAAAGACAGGACCGGAAAGGAAGCGCTTCGCTTTTCCATCTCCCCTTAAAAAAAAGGCGCGCCAGCCAAACGACGTTGGCGCTTCTCTTGAGGGTTTCGCTCAAATGCGCAACCTGCCGAGCCTGAGGTCTCTCTTTCGAGCCTCAGCCATCTGCCCAACCACCCACCTTCCCGGGGAACTGGGGGAGGGGGGATAGTGTTGTAGAGAGAAAACGCAAAATCACCTTGTTGCAGTAGTAGGGGTCCAAACAAGGAGAAGGTCCCAGACAGGGGGTATCAGGAGCGGCGCCCGACTGAGGTGGTGCTGGTGGCGGTGGCGAATAAAATCTTACGTCCATTGCCCTAAAACATCAAGCAAACTCCTCGGCTTCCCTCTTTGTGCTTATACTCAAGCAAAAGCAAAACGCAGAAAAACTCCCCGCTCCCCTCAAAGGCTGAGGTGCCTGAGTTAGAAGAAGCAAAAGAAGCACCTTCCCTGCGTCTCACATCCGTTTATGGTTTGCAAGCAGAAGAAAGAGGGGGAGCAAAACTCTTCCGAAAAGCTCCGTTCTCGTCTGCCGAGGGCTGCGAAAGGGGCAGTCAAACCCCTGCTTTTCTCCTATGGCAGGGCAGGTAACTTCAAGTTCTGGTCTCCCCTCCCACGCCACTTGGCAGAGCCCAGGCGCAAGGCTCTCCGTTGCCTGCCTTGGGAGAGTTCGGCGCTTTTTGCGCTCTTTTCCCTCTGCCTCTTGGGCTGGCTGGCTGGCTTGCTTGCTCCTCTTCTGCTCTCCCGCTCCCCTTTCTTTGCAACAGCTTTATTTCTGCAAACAGCGCTCTACCTCGAAGAGTAAAGAAAGGGGATTAAAGCTCCCGTCGAGGTGATGCGGGATGAGGCGAGGCAGAGATCCGGTTCTGGAACGGGTGATCCACGTCTCTGAGAGCAGGGTAGACAGGAGAGATTCGGCGTGCGCTGCCGCTGCTTTGCTCCGACTGTGTTTCACACAAAGGAGCACGCAAATCCAGAGCCATTTGCTGCTTGCTCGGAGCGCGCGGGGCGAACGCAGATAGGGGGCGCTCCAACAAGCATCGTCCAGGCCTTCTTTCCTCCCGTTCTCCATCACTCTTACCCCCTGCTAGTTACTATGGTACCATCTCAGCAAAACTCTTCTATAATGAATAAAGAAAGGGATGCAAAGAAGAAAGAATGAACTACATAAGGAAAGATAGGGAAAGAGAGAAAATAAAATAAAAGAATATGGTTTCAAGATGGTTGGAGCTGGCTTGAGTATCCATAACTTCGGCTTTCAACTTTTCTATATGTAAAAGTGTGCAAAGTGATATATGAGATGCTTTGCATGAAGGCCAAGTTAAATCCCTGGCATCTTCAGTTATCTAAAAATGGGATATAAAGATTTCCATCTCTCTGCCTAAAACCTTTAATCAGTCATTGTTTGGGGGTGGTCTGATAACAGATAACAGATAATCAGAGTTGGAAGGGACATAAAAGGTCATCTAGTCTAACCCCTCGCCCAAGCGGGAGACCCTACACCATTTCTGACAAATGGAAGTCCAATCTGTTCTTGAAGGTCTCAAGTGATGGCGCTCCCACAACTTCCTAAGGCAAGCTGTTCCATTGGTTGATTGTTCTCACTGTCAGAAAATGTGGTATGCATCTCATGAAATCATCTCATGATTTCTGAGATTCATTAACTTTCCACATATTAGAAAACAGTATGAGTAGAAGGTGCACTGATAATAAGATTATACAGAATAGTTAATAATGGCCACTTGAAATCTTCCAGAGAACAATGACTGTTTAAAAAAGCAAAAATACTGGAACGTGTTTTTGTATGCAAATGAGATTCCCTTACTAGTGCCTGAAAACTGTGACATAACTATTTCATAGACAGAGTAGCACCTACAAGAACAGATGAGAAAAGGAGAAAGGACATAGAAACTTCTATTTCACGGTTGTCAAACTCACACCGTCACATTGCCGTCACATGATGTATCATGATGTTTTTTTCCTTCACAGAGCTGGGATGGGCATGTCCTGCATGTGACTCATCCAGCCTGCGGGCCGCCAGTTTAACACCCCTGTTCTACTTGCACAACTGAGACTTCATGAAAAAATGTGCTAGCATTCTTTCTGTATGTAAGTATTAATAGACCTTAAACATACTAGAAAGAGCAAATGAAGTCTCCCTTTCCAAATTCCTGAAGGAACTGTAACTTTAGTTGTAGGGGTGATATGTAAAGCCGTAGATATTAAGTATAGTGTTTATTTTATTTTTATTAAGTTTATATGTTGCCCATCTCTGTTTGAGGCAAGTGTGTGTGTGTATGTGTGTGTGTGCATGTGTTCTTACTACCTCTTGAGATTCTTACACTAGCATTGTATTTATCTCCATCCTTAAATTAATATTTTGATATTTAAACTAATATTTTGTTTATATTGATGTATGTGTGTGTGTTTTGAGCTGTGTTACATTTTAATGTATTAATGTACTGATCTTTATAGTTCTGAACGTTCATGTTTTATTACTGCATTTGTATTTCTGCACTTATATTTTGCTGGATTATATTGCTTTGATTCAGAAAAAGGCTTTATTAACCTTCTAGACAAAGCAAGGAAAAAGAAGTAATATCTAGCCAAGTTGGATAGTCAGGCTTGTTGAAAGTTAAGAAGGTGGATTTCCTTCAGAAACATCCCACTAATGGGTTTCCTTTCAGGGTTTGGATTAAAAGACATGAACTTTACATAACTGCTGTAGGATCAACTACAGAGGAAGCATATTTTGATTTTGCAATAAAAATGAAAGATGAAAAAGAGATGAATGGAAGGATAAAAAGAAAAGGAAAAATACCCTTGGGTTATATGGATACAGCTGTGTCCAGGCACACTTACCTATGCTTGAGTTCATCCATATTTAATTCAATTTCTGACTTTATGCAACATACTGAAGCATACACATACTAGAGAATCTGGATTCCACAATATTCTGTTTCATATGTATGATGTATAAAATTATTCAAAGTGCTGTGTACTTTTAACAATTGTATATTGTGTTACTTAAATAATTCTGAATGAAGAGGACAAAATAAATAGCTAATAGCAAACACTTAAAAGTGATAAATATTCTATGGAGGATTCCTGTTTAAAGAGATATTTGCATCAAAGAAATTCAACAATTTTAGTTAATTGAGTACAAAATCCAATACAGCTAGAATAGATAGAGCTAGAATTGCCTATTATACATGGTGTTGATCAGTCTTCCCTATTTAAATCATGATGTCATAAACATACTTTATGAAATTCTCTTTGGGATATATCCATTCTTCCCAAAACAATGTAAAATACTTCTACATTTCATATCACTTCACTTCTATATTTCATCTTTACATGCTGTTTTAACTTTCATGACAGAAATGAGATATGCATGTAATACAAAAATATATTCTAGAAGTCTATGTTGTGGGAGAAGGCAGTAATTCAGTATTTAATTTTCTACAAATAATCTGTAATTATAATTCCTGAGAGCACTCTATTATGCCATGAGTGGGGAGCCAAGGAATGTTGCGGGTCCCATCCCCTAGGGAGCTACACCTGGTGGGGCTCAAAAGATGGGCCTTCTCTGTGGTGTCTCTTTCTTTCTGGAACATCATTCCCACAGAAATTAGAATGGTCCGTCTAACACTTATCTGGCAGGTGGGCCTGGGGAACACAGAGCAGAATGTAGCCCATTAAATGGCTCATATGATGTATTGTTTCCGGGCTGGTGGGGTGGGGGGTTGTTTTATTATATATGATTCTCTATTAGTTTTATTGTTTTTTATATGATATTTTTATATTTTTGTAAGCTGCCTGGAATGTGTGAATAGGCAGCAATATAAATCTCATACTTTGGTAAATCATCGTTTAATGTATCAAAAAATCCGTATGGTTTTGAGGTATAATTAGCACTAGCCAGCATATTAATTCTGTGTATAACTAATAGACCTGGGCAGAATTGCATGTCTATAACAGAAAATACATCTTAGCTATAATAAATGCAATGTGTTTAAGAGTATGCTAATAGCAGGTGCAACTCTGTAATGGACATGTACAATAGGTTGTCTTGCTTGCTAGGGTCATCAGGAAGTTATAAGTGTAATTGAAATTATTTATAACTATAAATAAAAATTAAAACTATTTTAGTAATTTTCTACAGATTGTTTTATACAACTATGTTTGGGTAGCTTATAGACTCCCTGCATGTCTGTATTAAAGAAACTTTATTGATTTAAAATTAAATTACTTTAAAGTAAATGTGTTTGGCCTTAAAGCTTGAGCTGGCTCTATTCCAATAATTTCTTTAACTTAGCAGGTGTGGCATTTTAGATAGTTGAACTTCATACAGTACATACTGTATTTTCTAAATCAAACAATCAACCTATTTAATATCAGCTCTATACTGTTCACTTTATACATACTTTTGCTCTTCAAATACAAAGCTCAAGAACAGATAGATGTAGTTAAATTCAGACTGAAATCAGGAAACCCTGAATGAACCTGGGTTTCACTGGACAATATTTTTTTCATGTTTTATTTCCTGAAAAACTTCTGATGATTATGATAAATGCCTTAAAACTGAACACAAATATTATTTCAGAATGACTGTATTACATAAGAACTTGAAAAATATGAAATAACTTTTAACAACTATAATGTACAGCATTTAATCACATGTTTCTGACATGCTGCTTCTGTCATGCTGCATGAGTCCAACAGGTCTCAAATGCTGTTGATTTTTGTTTGTACTCAGTATCAAATATATATCGCTGCAGTGTTTAACAATAGTCAGCCAGCATTGATGGATTCCAGTTTCCCTGATAGTTTTTCCATTGTGGCAATGTCTTGGTGAGACCTTTCATCATGTTCATCACTGACTACACTTAGATTTTCGGGAAAGAAGTCCAAATGTGAATGCAGAAAATGAATCTTCAGTGACGTGTTGCACTTCATGGTCTTGTATTGTTTGTCAACCAACTGAATGTACTGTATTGTATTAATTTGGTTCTCTATAGAAAATTGTCAACGACATCCTTGAAAGCTTTCCAGGAGATTTCTGGCCCCAATAACATATCTTTGAATTGCTTGTCATTAAAGTTTGTATCTGACCTGTGGACCAGTAAAAATGCCTTCCTTAATCTTGGCATCAGTTACTCATAGAAACATCTGTCCCAAATTTCACCTTCTTGTTCCACACTTTCACAAAAATTTTCATCAGTCTGAGTTTTCTGTGAAGCAGAGGCAAAAATACTTTTGTTGAGTCAACAAGTTTTTCTGTTCTGGAACCAAATTCTTTTGGAGTGGTCATTTCTTTTTAATGTAATGAGACTCTCTTGCGTGGCTCTCCCATTCGCATATGTAACAACAGTACATGATATATATCTGAGCTGCATTCTAAGCAGCAGAGCCACTACTTTCAGATCTCTACAGTTACTACAATTGCACCTGGTGTACTGGATGTGCTTCAACAACAGCATGTTTTTATATATTTCTTTCATATATGCAGCATAGCTAACAGCTTCTGAGTGTGGACATTGCTATTGTGAAAACAGAAGATTTCCATAAAACAGTACATGATAGGTTAAATTACTGGTTATTCTCATGATTAACAGGCTCCAGACCTTGATTTCTTCTCTGAGAGAACCATTTCTTTTTCTTGTTAAATACACTTTTCTTTTTCACTGCATCTTTTTTTTTATAATGATGGGCTTCACTATAATAATCTTAACTATCTAGAATTTGGGGATATCTGTTTTAACTGGATCAATTTAGGTGAGAAATCTATCTTTTTTTTAAAAGTGTGTACAAGATCACCTTCAAAACTAACTCACTGAGTCAGCATTGTAGAATACATCAACAACCCTGACAGCAATGAGGAAATAAAGTTTAACAAAATTGATCAGTACATGATCAATTTCAGTATGAAGTATAAATTATACGTAGGTATTCATTTTAAAATACAAGATAATAATTCATGATATTTCCATTAAGGTTTCAATATAAGAAAATACCTGTGATATTACAGGCAAATTTGTTTTATGTAGGGCTATAATATGTTGATCTATACAATAAGCCTTTCTGAAACCATTTTGCAATATATAAAGAGAATAATGACAAATATGAATCTTCTTCTATGTTGCTCTCAACTTAAGTGTTGCCTACCTCCAGCTGTGGAACATACTTATCCCCCCTTCTTTCAGTTTCTAGGCCAGAAATCTAGCTTTTTGTTTGTAGTTAGACCTTTTCACTTTGAATTAATCAATATTTTATTTTAATCATTTTAAAAATAAGATTCAAACTTAAATTGTATGTTACTGACAGCTACCCTAAATACCCTCTGGATAGAGAGTAGGATAAAAAATAACCATCTAGCCCCATAATATAGCATCAGTACAGAATATTATATCAGAAACATAGGATGAAGAGTTAAATGGTTTGTTTGTGGAATACCTTACTTCTGTGTAATGTTTGTGGGGGGAGGGATTAAAGGACTATCTGTAGGTATAATACATCCAAATGGGTTCCTTTAAGAATGTTTTACTTTAATGAAATTCAGCACTGAAAAGTGCTTTAAAAGAGCAGCAATACAACATCAAGGACATTATAAAGAAATTAAATAAGTGTCTCCCTTGCTCATTGTAGTTGTTGGAAGTCTTGAACAGATGGCAAGGGAAAACATTTTTAAGGGTGCCTATTTGCTCCTATGAGTTGCCTGTTAAAATTTAAGAATGATTTTCCTTGAAATTGGAATTGAAAAGAATGTTGAGCAGCTGCAAGGAACATAAGGGACTATCAGTTTAATTGTATCCCAATGTCTCTGATGTTGGGGTGCTACATCAGAGTTTGGTTAGCAGCTGTGAATGTTCAGCTCTGCGGCTTAACAGTTTGTACAATTGATCAGAAATAAATGGATCTGAAATATAAACATGTCTTAATATACATAATAATTTTAGAAAATAATCTCAAAAGAATAGAATTAGAATAGCATAGAATAGCATAGCATAGCATAGAATAGAATAGAATAGAACAGAATTCTTTATTGGCCAATAAAGAATAGAATAGAATAGAATAGAATAGAATAGAATAGAATAGAATAGAATAGAATTCTTTATTGGCCAAGTGTGATTGGACACAAAAGGAATTTGTCTTGATGCAAATGCCCTCAGTATACATAAAAGAAAAGATACATTCATCAAGAATCATAAGATACAAAACTTAATGATAGTCATAGGGTACAATAAGCAATCAAATCATACTAGGAAACAGTCAATATAAATCGTAAGGATACAAGCAACAAAGTTACAGTCATACAGTCACAAGTGGGAGAGGATGGGTGATAAGGAGTGATGAGAAGATTAACAGTAATAGTAGCACAGACTTTGTAAATAGTTGAACAGTGTTGAGGGAATTATTTGTTTATCAAAGGATGTGCAATGGGGATGTAATACATACTGGCTGAGATAAGCCAATGATCTGTAATAGAACTAACATAGAGTACATTTCTGCATAAAATATGTTTCACCCTATTCTAAAGCACCAATTGAATCATAGAAATATTGAATAGCACAGTAGAAACAATTAAACCATGTGAGACACCATAGACCATAGGTGTCAAACTCACGGCATCACATTGCCATCACATGATGTTTGCAATGTTTTTTCCCTTCACGGATCTGGGATGGGCTTGGACTGCATGTGACACATCTGGCTCACAGGTCACCAGTTTGACACCCCCTGCCATAGACCAGTAGCCTGATTGCCAAATAGGATTTCTCAGAAGCACTTTCTGAGCTGTCTGATGGAAGAGTTTAAAATTGTAAACAATTACCCCAAGCAAAACACTGCCAGGTTCTTCAATTAGCAGAACAGATTAACTCATCCAATTTCTGGCCTTGGTCATCCACCAAGAAAAATAACCAAAGAAGATCCAGATATTGAGTTTCCTAAGGTGTTTATATATGTAAGGCTACCTCTTTTCCAGTTATCTTAATCACTGGGAAATTATCCTACATTTTAAACCAGCTTCTGATTTCCCAACATTTACAAATCAAAGGATTTTTTTCCCCTTCAAATATGAAACAGTGTGGACTCTTCTACAAGGAAGAACTGTGCAATCAGGTCTCCATTGGCCAGTTTAATCAACCAATGAGAACCAGCACTTCTCATGGCAAAAATATCAGATCTATCAACAACCAACAATTCGATTAGATTCAAGACAATGAATCACAGGGCAAATGTGGATGAAATATAGGAAAACCAGAAAGCAGACACCATGGGTTTAAACGACTTGTGTGTATCATAAGAGAGCAATCAGTTCTTCATTATGGTTTGTGATAGTTTGTTATATAGCTTCACAACAGTATTTCACATATTTGAGACAGTTCAAGCCTAGCAGCCAAATTAAATAATGTGAAATCGAATAACTAAGTTTAACTGTTGAGTCCTGGTGCAAGGAACTTAACAATATATGAACAAGTGTTGGGTAACCTGATGATAGTCTTTATATTACAGATAACATCTGCATCTTTGAGATCTACAAACTAAAAAACACAAGAAAAATGCAAGAGGCTGCTTTGGCTATAATAACATATTCTATCCCAACAACACAATCCAGGTCAAGGTTTATATGAATAGCTTATCAATTATGAATGTTACAAACTGTTCCCAGTGAGCTACTGATAGCACCATATCTTCCTGTAAAGCATCATAGTGAAGAAGGTGCTGCAAAGAACAAAATAGCAACATTGGTCTATTTCATGCAGATACAATAGAAACAGAAGTACACTCTCTTCACTGCATACACTGTCAGAACATATTATTCCAAATGGCCTTTATCCATGTTTGATTGCATTTACTCTAAGATTTCTTCCATTTACTCTCAAACTGTCATCTCTTCCACTTCCTTGTCTTTGACATTCAATTAATCTGGATTAGAGAAGTATATATATCACAATAAATAAATAATCAAACAAATAATTCAGGGAGCTGGCTTGGCTTTGCAAAGGGAAGAGGGTCCTTAGAATTTCTATTACCAGATCATTTCCATGTATCATTTTATCCAGGTCTTTGACAGTGTGCTTGATTTGAATTAGGTATTTATACAAAAAAACCACCATGACTTTTGGCATCAATTTTTAAAATCCCATTTTAGTTCAAATCATTTTATAAATATGTTAAATAAATAGAAAAGAAAGGTGTGTCACGTGAGATGTAACTTCCCAGAATTGATCATAACTAGATCTACCAAAGGGTAAATTATAATATCAGATTTGTAGTGTTGATATCCCTTCCATGTCTGGATGGAGCATGGGAAGGATGAGTTTAAAATGCTTCATCTAAGACATGAAGAACAGTTCCGGTACCCAGTTAAAGCAATAAAGCATTTAGGAACCATGGTAGTGCAGTGGTTAGAATGCAGAATTGAAGAAGAACTCTGCCCACTGCCAGGAGTTCAATCCTTATTGGCTCAAGGTTGATTCAGCCTTCCATCCTTCTGAGGTCAGTAAAATGAGGATCCAGATTTGGGGGGGGGCACATGTTGACTCTGAAAACAGCTTAGAGAATGCACTTGGAGAGTGCGCTATGAAGCAATATATAAGTTTAAGTGCTATTGCTATTTATATAAGGCAAATGAACAGTTTAGTGACTATAGCAAAGGCATCATTTCATATTGTGTGACAGAAGGCAATGCTAAACCTTTCCTCTATCTTATCAAGAAAACCACATGGATAAGACCTTGTGAAGGCCTATCTATGCTGTCACTAACAATTGACGTTGACTTGATGGCACATCATCACTGTTCTTATATTGAACTAACTGATTTACTACAGAAAGTATCCATGATTTAGTCTGTGAACTGTAACTATACTTATTTGATTGACTCATGATGCCATAGTCAGAGCTAGAAAGAAAATGAAAGAGCTACTACCATGTGTGTCTTGACTTACTAGTGAGAATGGTATTTAGAAAAAGAGAACTCCTTGGAAAAGGAAAAATAAAATTGAAAATCCAACACCCTTTCCCTAAACAGTTCCTGATAGAATCTCTAGTGAGTTCATGTTCTCTGCTCTAATGAATTCCAGTTTTGAGGTATAATCAGAAGCCAGAAATGGTTCATATATCATAAACATTCCATCATTGTTTTCTTTGAGAAATAGATAAGTGATAGAAAAAGACATGCATTTGCATATGACACAAAAGGAATAGGAGGTCAGATATAAAATAAATTTAAACTTTTTGGCTTGAATCAGTTTGAAAGGAACACTTTCCCCAAAAAATATTACATGGAAAAACTATAACCAGGAAGAAATGAAATGGAAAATTGCTAAACCTAAGAGCTTTTTATATAGAGACAGTTCCCTCCTCAAACTTTGAGATGATATGAGAGAAGAAAGGAAACAGTTATAAGGTGGGACGATGTGGTATAAAACTGGAAGAACTGAGACAAGCAAAAGGAAAAATTGAAAACAGAATACATAATACATTAATTTTTTAAATTGAGAATTGAAAAAAAGAATTATGTACAGGAAATGACATAGAAAGGCACTCAAAATGCTATATTTTTCTATATATAGATTTTCCATACAGTCTTGAAAATAATTTCTGTGGCCCTTTTTTTTCTGAGCTGGATTTTCTTTTCTAGTTGATTTTACCATGGCCCAGAGATGTTTTATTCTTATACCTACAAAGTATTCCTGGCCTTATGCAATATTAATCCTAGAGATTATGTGCCATATACTGTAGTATGGAAAATGGGAAAAATGATGGTTCTCACTGTTTGGGGACAGTTAATATTTAAAAGAGAATTGTTTAACGTTGCCTTATTCTAAGACTGCCATACAACATAGCTAATGGGTAATAGAAGAAAAGCAAAGCAGGTGCTTATTCCTTCTCCAGCCAATTAAAGTCTAATTTACAGTGAAATGAAAGCAAATTGAATTTTGCTTTGATTTCACTTTCTTGGTGAACAATCAAAGTCCAAAGTCCTAAATTTGGTCCTAAAATGTTGTGTATCCCCAAGCTATAGGAAAACATTATGTTCAGGTGTGAGTTAATTGTCCAAATAAATCAGTATGCTGATGATCAATAGCTCTTTAAATGCTCAGATACAGAATCATTTGGTCTCTTTCACTATTTAGAATATCCACAAGTCTCTCCAGAGCACAGAAGCAGCGGTTGATTTTTCTTCCACAAAACTCCTTCCACCAACATGAGATTGCTGGATGAAATTATAAGATATTTATACCAAGCTGTCTAAAGCCTTGAAAGGTTGAAGACACATTCAATATAATCAGCTATCTTATCTGGCTTCCATTAATAAAAATCAGCATTGAAGAAAAAGACTATTTCTTTACATATACTCTCTATTTCAACTAATTTTAATGTCTTCTTTTCTGTTATCAATAGAGATGACTCTTTAGAATTTAGATAAATCCTACTTAATTAGCAGAATTCAACCATTTAATTTCAGCTTAGAGAATGACTATAATTTGAATGGCCATAATAGTAGAATGAAATGCTAGAAGAAAAGCATCTCTTCTAAGTGTTATAGCAGCTGCATCCTCCCGAAGACTTTGAAAGCTGTTTCAGGTTATTAGAATATTTCTGCTGGCTACCCTAGACCAAATCTGTACAAGGGTAGTCTAGTTCAGGAGTCCCGAATTCCCAGCCCATGGCCCACTACCAGGTCTTGAGTTCTTCATAACCATGCCATGGAAGTGGTGGGTTACATGTGAGCAGCAAGGAAAAGCTTGTGCATGTAGCTCCATACCTGTTTGCATAGCAGCAAACAAGAGTGCATGCACATGCACCATTTGCATGTGTGGCAGGAAATGTGTGTGCTCCTACTATGCAAGTGGAGCTACATGCCTAAGCTTTTCCTTCCCTATCTCCTCTTCCCCGTTGGATGGACTGCAAAGCCAGAAAGGTTGAGGAACTCTGGTCTAGTTGGTGAAACTCACTTATATACAACACTGTTTAAGCTTCACTAGATTCAAATGTTTCCTTGGCCCTTCATCTGGCTCCCATGCATTGTACAAAAAGAAAGTTGTCTTTTTGTAACTACTTTTTCCTCAATAGAAAGAATCATGGTTTTGACTCCATATTTTGTCAAATATATGCCTGAGCATTTTTACAGCCAGATTTTCAAATTCTTCCAGAGTACTGTCAGGGTAGGAACCAACAGATTACAGAGGAACCTCGTTTCATATGGCAGGTGCCACTAAACAGAAGTTGTGCTTTCTGGGTCCTGATAGATAGGGAATTTACCAAATTTGCAGATTATACTAAGCTGGCAGTAATAGCTAACACCCAAGAAGATAGGCTCAAGATCCAGATGGATCTTGACAGACTAGAACACTGGGCCATATTTAACAAAATGAAATTCAATGTACCAAAAACACAGGCAAGAAAAACCAAAAGTACACATACAGACTGGGTGAAACTAGGCTCAATAGCAGTAACTGTGAGAGGGATCTTGGAATCTTAGTGGACAACCAGCTAAATATGAGCCAGCAGTGTGCAGCAGCAGCCAAAAAAGCTAATCCTAAGTTGCATTAACAGAGGGATACAATCAAGATCAAGTGAGGTGTTAATACCACTCTATAAAACCTTAGTAAGACCACACCTAGAGTACTGCATCCAGTTTTGGTCACCACCCATAAAAAAGATGTTGAGACTCTAGAAAAAGTACAGGGAAGAGCAACTAGGATGATTAGGAGACTGGAGACTAAAACGTATGAAGCATGGCTAGTGTAGTGAAGAGAAGGACCAGGGGAGACATGATAGCAGTGTTCCAACATTTGAGGGGCTGTCACAGAGGGAAGGGGTCAAGCTATTTTCTAAAGCACTTGAAGTCCAGGCAAGGAATAATGGATGGAAACTGAACAGGAAAGATTTAACCTGGAAATAAGGAGAAACTTTCTGACAGTGAGAACAATCAACCAATGGAACAGCTTGTCCTCGGAAGTTGTGGGAGGGCCATCACCTGAGACTTTCAAGAAGAGATTGGACTCCTATCTGTCAGAAAGGGTGTAGGGTCTCCTGCTTGGGCAGGGGGTTGGACTAGATAACCTACAAGGTCCCTTCCAACTCTGATTATCTGTTACCTGTAATTTATCTGTTTTAGGCGACATTGTTTAATCGAGGAATCCCAGAGCACACTCTGTTGGAATTCTAGATGGGGTGAAGACACTGGAAACCAGTGGCTCCTCAAATAACCACTACCCTGAATCACACATGAAAGCACACTAACTACCAGTACAGTTGCAGAGCTGAGGTGTCACATGGACAAGCCCATTGCTACTTAACTTCTGCATCCTGAGCCATTGAAACTTCAGGGTGGTCTTCAAATGACTTGACAAATTGCAGGATTATAAAATAAGTAAATAATAATAATTAAAATATTAAAACATTAAAGCTATACAGCTTAAAATATTATTAAAAACTATACTAAGACTGCAGCTAATAGAGCAAAGAGATGGACAAGACAGGTCTTCCTACCCATCAGCCACCTCCAGCAGGGGCTGCCTCCCTTGGGGGCTTGGCCAACCAGCAAAGCCAGGTTTTAATACACTTCTAAAAGACCAAAGGGGGGGGCAATTCTTCCTCCAGAGGTAGAATAACTGTATCTCTCTATATCTGTACAATTATATCAAAATGCATAGAAGATTCCAAAGCTATTGAATATAATATAGTGGGTGATTGGTATGGACAGTCTCAAAAGAAGTGGTCTTTGGTTGTACCATTTTTAACTCTTTTAGGCACATAGTACTAACAGAATTGAGGTAAAAAGTAGGGTCTCCAGTGGTACGTCCTATGTTTTGTATCATGAAGGAAACTACTTGATGGATCGGAATACATCCAACACTCCTTTCTGGCTTCTTTTATATTTTCATAACATGTAGAGAAAGCTTATTTGTGAAATAAATATAAAATGGCCTATACTGTATATAGATGGCTGGCTGAAAATGTTGAGACTGTCCAATTTGGTGGTTTTTATTATATCACCATCATGTTCTCTGCAGTAGTCAAAGCCTTCCACTGCTAAAATATAACTTGCTCCTGACCACAAAACACTTATTTGCCCTTTTCTTCAAACTATTAACATTTTAATGTAACATATGTGTACTGAAAATAAAATCATATCATGTTCAATTGTGTTTATTCCCAGGAAAATTATACAAGTCTAATAAATAATACAGAAATAAAAGTATGTTTGCCTAAACTTTTATACATAAGTAATATATTTATTGAAATTTATATGACTACAAAGTTATACTACTATACTACAAAGCTACCGTTGAATTGTACTCAAATACATAAATAAATATAAACTTTGTTATCGATTTTAACAAGATCAGTATCATATTTTAAGCTCATAGTTGGCTTTTTATATGAATAATATAATAGTCCTATCCTGCCCATATCTTAGCACTGAGATGAAGAAAATTCTATTCAAACTATGAATTAACCATGATGTACTATGTGCCATGATATATCAAGCCAAAGAAGTTAAAAACTTACTTTAAAATGGCTTTGCTGTGTTAACACTATTAAACAGTTTTGTAGGGAGGGCAAAAGGACCAGTCATTTCAACCTAACTGGTTGTTCTGTTAATTTTGGACAGTTCAGAAAGGGAGCCAAGCCCAAATATATTTTCACAAGAGAAAATACACAGTTCAGAACAAGCAGCTTTTTAAAGTGAGTCTTCACAGTTGAATGATTTGAAAAGTTGCAAAACTCAGTAAGTATGAAAATTCTGCCTCATAGTTGGGCAAGACAAGTTACTTTATCCAGTTTGCAGTCTCCATGATTGTGGGAAGGGATAAGCAACTGAAGAATAACAGTTTATACATCAGCTTTCTGAAATTGAGGGATACTGTGACAAAGTTCCATGTGCAAAGAAAATTCCCTTGAGTAAAATGGAGCTCTGCCACAGAAAAATTGATGATAAAAATAAATGGCAAAATTATTTAGGATTACATTTCTTTCTATCAGACATTTTCTAAGAGTTGTTAGAAGTTGGGTAGAATATAAATCAAACATACAAACAAGGTGGAAGATATTATTGACACAAGATGGGTGAATAGGGACTATAATTAGAAAGCTAGTAAATTTTCATCATTGCTATCTAATGAATGTCCATGATTATAAATGTCATGTTATAGGGATATCATTCATTGGTGCCAAATTAATGCATGGAAGTAGCAATAACAATAGCATTTAGACTTATATACCACCTCACAATGCTTTACAGCCCTCTCAGCCGTTTACAGAATCAACATACTGTATTGCCCCCAGTAATCTGGGTCTTCATTTTACTGAAGAATAGAAGGCTGAGTCAACCTTGAGCTGGTGAGACTTGAACTGCCAAACTATGGGCAGCTGTCAGTAGAAGTAGCCTGCAGTACTGCATTCTAACCACTGCACCACCACAGTAAGCTGATAGTAGAGCCATTTCACAATTAATTACATCTCCAGAAAGAAGGAAAAACTATTTTTTGCCAGTGAAAAATAGTTCTCTCCCTCCCTCCCTCCCTCCCTCTGTGTGTGTGTCTCTCTCTCTCTCTCATCTACTCTATCTATTTTCAGCTGAGTGAGACTTTTTAAGTTTGATACCAGTGCATGGAGACTGTTCAGATCTGGATGAGAAACAAGGTAAATCCTGGTCTGGATAAATCCTTCTAGGATCAACTAGCTGTGGTTGTTGGAACTCTTAGGCGGTTTTCCGTTTTTACTCCTGGATGAAATTGCTGCCAGGGTTCCAAGTAACACCCCCAACAGAATAAAAACTCCAAGGCAGGTATTTTCCTCAAACTTGAATTTATTAGAGATGTCATATTGACACACCTGGGAAAACCCGCATCTGAAAGCTCCCAGGTTTTGTCCACCCAAAGTAAAGTCAAAGTTCCTTCCCCTGAATCCACATGGGCATCACATGGTCCAATCAGGTAACTGTCCCAACTGTAGTTGTCTCCCAGTCAGGCTGAATGTGCCAAGTGCAGGCTGAATGACTCCCAGGGAAAAAAATGTTGTTATGGCTATACATCCCACACTGTCTCCATCCGCTCCCCTCCCATTCCCACAGCTTGCACATCCATCACTTGTGGCAACCCTGAAGATCCAAATTTAAAGATGACCTCCAGGGCTGACAATTGCACTTCTCCATTTAGGAGCCAGGCACAGCTTGGGTGTCTTCTTGGACTCATAGCCCTGGCTTAAAGAACAGATACATAGAGAGTATTGTAAAGAAGATAACCTTGATAGAAAGGTAACACTGCTAGCGGTATAACACAGTGAGTATGAAACATTGTAGAAGCCCAGATGAGAAGGGAGAGTCCTTTAAACATTTCAAACATGGATCTCTCCCTATTCAAATGAATATAAAAGGAGAGGGGAAGCACATTCAGACTTGCAAGATCCACCCTCCCACTCTGATGCCATCCTAAAAGGCCTTAAAACCTGGTTATTCTCTTAGGCCTTGAGATGGAACTCCTATTTCAGTTGAGTGTATTGCCTGAGTTCTAACAAGTTTAGGAATTGTATTATTTTCATTTGGTTTTTATATTGTTCCTTACTATGTGAACTGTTCAGAGCTGGATGACATTAAAAATTGAATAAATAAATGATAAAAAGTGTCTTAAAATACATACTTTTATTAGACTTGTAATTATTCAAAATATCCATTTTTCCTATTCTGCATAATAATTTGTTTTTGTAAATGTCTGTGAGACTTCAGTAGACAGTGAAATAAAAGTGTAATACAGTATTACTAATAGAGTAATAAGTTATAGTTACAGTAATAAATAATACCCACAATGATTATTCATTTAGATTTCTCAGTGGAACTAGATATACAACTATAATTTCTATTAAATATCTTGGACACTTTTCTGCAATGTCATCATCCATGGGATAAAATTGTATATCTGTCTACAATTATAATGTAATTATTTCTGAAATATGCCATTTTATAACTACCATCTCAGAGGAACAGTGTACTGCAACAGACATATATTTTACAATTTATCTTTTTGGTAGATGAAATAGTTTTTACACATCAGATTCTAGTTGGGGATTTTTGGTGTTCTCTTATAAATAATTTGGCTTACTTTAAAAAAACAAACAAAAATATATGCATTTCATATTTAATGACCTAGAATAAAATCATGTAGAAAGAATTTACATTCCCAAGTGTATACTGAATAGTTTTTTAGTTATATAATTATATTTGTTTATTGGTTTCAAATATTTCTATTTTGCCTAACATCAAATGTATCTCCAAGTGACAATTACTTTAAAAATACTTTTAAATCCTATAATATACAATAATGCAACATTTAAAATACTTCAGTTATCAAAAATCTCAGCTGAACCATACTATCTTTAATGCTATAGTGAATGGTATTTTGGGTTCATGTGAAGTGGCATTGGTAAAATACAATATATTTGAGCCCCACATCAAAAAGAATTTTGGACAGAGTTACCATATTTGAATCACATTACACTCATCAAATTTGGATTTCTGCACAGCCATAAGGACTGTTTCTGAAATTCAAAAATCTTCATAGCCACTAGATAGTAGCATGGATCAGTCTTCTGTTCTCTGGACTGCCATCTAGTTATTAATATTTTTGCTGCCTAGATATGACAGTTATCATTTTTGAATGACATCAAGCAAAAAAGTTGAGGTGCTACTTCATTGCAGTACTAACTTTAATATATCCTTTCTGACTATGAAAACAATGTCATTTCTTTTTTGTTGTTCATGTCTTTCATAGTACTCATAGTATACAGTATTTATTTTGCTGATGTTGTTTGTTTTAATGTATCATTAGCCACCTAGAATTGCCTTTGTAAGATGATCAAATAGTTATAGCTTGCTTTAGCCTAGCAGCTGATACGACCTTCACATCTTGAGTGATCCTCCTCAAATATATTCTGTTTGTGTAGATTCCTTCTAGGAACACAATACATGTGCACACACATCTATTACAATGAGGCAGAACAACAGGGCTGCAAAATATTTCTATGTTGAATTTCAGTGCATTTAATTTCAATAGAATAGCAGGACTCGTTGAGACCTACAGAACAGCTTCTTTGACCCCATATTATATATGTCATGCCTGATTTCTTGAGCTTCCAACCTATCTTCTCTTCCTTGCTTTAATTCAAGATATCAGTCCAAATGGCCATTGTCTTTCTTCAGAGAAGAGCTGATTCAGGTCCCTGATCATTCTGGTTCCCTGTTTTTGTACCTTTAATCTAATTCTATAATATCCTGTTAAGGTAGCATAATCAGAACTCTACACTATACCTACTACTGTGCAATCATATTAAGCAATTCTATTTTAATGTTCATTCTTTAAATGGAATTTGTCTTTTTTGCAGTAAGTTGCACCCTGAAACAACAGAATGTGACTCCAACATTCCTTTCTTGAACAGTCACTGCCAGCTCAAATCCTATTAGAATAGAGTTGGTATTTTGTGTCATCTTACATCACTTTATATATGTTTACACTGAATTGCCTTTGGCTTGAAGTTTGGAGAGATTCTTCTTGAGCTCTTCGCAATCTTCTTTTTGTTTTGCTGTCTTGAACAGTTTTGTATCATGACAGTCTCATTGTTCAAACTATCTCAATGTCATTTATATATGAAAATAATGGTTAAGATGCTGACCTACAAACCAGCAGATTATAAGTTCTAGGAGGACTGACTGGATAACCATTCTCTTTTTGCCCAAGTCTCCTCACAAGGTTATTTTTGTGGGAGGAAAAAGGAACAGGAAGGAATGTTAGGTTGGTTGCTGCTTTGGGTTACTTATAAAATAATAAATGTGAGATAACAATATGATATAAAGTAAACATGTTAAAAAGCACAAATGCCAACATTAATCCCTGGGGATCCCCACTTTGCACCAAGAGAAGTATTTATTTATATTTATTCTTTCTTTTATTCTTTATTTTTAACACATTATCCCATAGTTGCTAAATTCTTCAAGACCCTTTGGTGAAGGAGCCTGTTAGACTGTTTGAAGAGTATTCATTTGCCAAATATAAACAGAGGACATTTTCAGCAATAGTCATGAAATGGTATATGTGACCAAACAATCAAAGCCCCTTTTTATATTTATCTTAAGAAGAGGCAGAACAATTCAATCCCAGCTATCATTGGGAAACCAATGACCACCACTGCAGATTCCTGCACTCATATACGTGTGGTTTTGTGAATGACTGTAAAGCCTGTAAGCCACTTTTTATTTTTGTTGTGAATGAAATATTGAAGCCCAGAACTTAGGTGGCACATCTAAGAAGAAACCACCCACAAGTTCTGGATAATGCCAATTTGGTCTAGTGATTCAGGCATCAAGCTGGAAAGGAGACTGTGGGTTTTAGTCCTTTATTAAGCATGAAAGGCAGCTAGGTGACTGTTAGGATATGTGCAGAGTAACCCTTGTATAACAAGGATATGCACATGGAAATGTTTATGAGAACAGTTATGAATTAATATACAGCCACACAGAGTTAAATCAAGTTGTATTAATGTTTACTTGAAGAAATAGCACAGTCCAATAAACAGTCCATGGCATACACGTTTTTAACAGTCCAGAAATATCGAGTTATAAAGTCTTTTTACTGGTTTCACATCTTTTACAGCAGACAAATAACAAACCATAATACAACAGATAACCTTCGATATCAACAGAATATCAAAGTAAACAGGGTTAGTCAGTATCGGTCCGTAGTCAGTCAGTATCAGTATGAAGAGAGATCATCAATGAGAAAGAGAAAGAGAGTTAAACCATGATCTATAGCTCCCTCTTATGGCAACTTGCAGCATACCAACCAACCAGATCATAGTATAATACATTACAGTATTTTTCCTTAAAGCTACAGACATATATATATTTGTGATTTGTATATTGTCAACCCAACTATGTTATTTACATATACATAACAGTGACTTTAAGGCAGTCACTCTTTCTCAGTCCAACACACCTCACAAGATTGTTGTGGGGAAATTTATGAAAACAATAAAGGTAGGAAATAAATAAAATTTATTTAAAGGTTGTTTGAATTGTTTTGGATACACTGTAGTTCATCTGCTGAAGACTATGCTACAAGCTTCTACATAATTTGGATACACCAAAACTAAGCAATAATAAAGCACCCGCAAAAAAACAACTGGGAAAGAATCCATAGCTACAGAATGTATAAAATAGTACTAGAACCCATGTAGAAGTAGCTTTTGGGTAAGAAGATAAACGTTTTTGCAATTTCCACAAATCTCGAAAGTCTTATTTCTCTGTAGAATACGTACAGAAATTTGGATGATCCTTCTTCCTCTTAAAAAATCCTAACTGAATTACTAATTTTGATATTATATCAGTTCACTTCTGTTATCATATCCCAGCATAACTGATTTTGGATTCTGGAAGAAATTCAACTTTGGCAGTGATGTATGGTTTTGTTTCAATTACCTAGAAATACAGGTTATGATTTTGCAGCCATGATTTGCAAGGTCTGATAGGAAGCAAAACAAGAATCATGGTGGATGATTGTTTGTTGTGTTAGAGACCTTATCTAAGCAGATTATTGGCTTCTTTTGAGTTTTAAGCAAGCCTTCTCTTTGTCCTGCCTCTCCCTCTCATTCCCACAATGTATTTTCTTTCTGCATAAAGTATTTGTAGGAAATAATCTGCCCATATATTCAGTGGATAATTAAGTTCAAATGGAAAGTAAAACAAAATTCTGATAGATAGTCTGAGCCAAATGTTTGATTTTATGGGTCAAGTAATAAGTTGGATAAAATGTAAGCACATGAAAAGGGAAGAAGAGCAAAAGAAAGGTTGATCTGAGAATGTATCAAAAGCTATTCTCCGAGAAAGACAAATTCTTTCATCATCTGAAGCAATAATTGCTTGCTTGTGAATGGCTCCTCTGAGAATCACATACTAGCAACAATGTTAGAATAATATTGTTTTTCACATCAAAGAGACAGGTGGATATTTTGGAGTTTGTTAAAACGACTGTTGTACATGTTCATATCTTCTGATGAAATAAGTATCAGACAAGCCTATTTTTGTTTGTCTGTGAAGGATACTTATACAGTAAAAACCTAGTTTGATCAATAGGGGATTTCTTTCCTTTCTGATTAAAATAATTTCTTCATCTCCCACTCCTACCCTCATTCTCTCTCTCTCTGCATTATGTGACATTCCTGGTGATTTTTGCTGTTTTAAGAAAACCAGCCAATCTATTCTAATATGTAAAAGTCTGTGTAATCCTTTTCACAGATGTACTAAAGTAAGCTTGATAAATTCAATGTAGTTTACTCCAACTTCAAAATGAATTAATTTCCTATTGTTAAAAATATGTCACAAAATTAAAAAAACACACACCCTGACATGTAGATGGTTGTATAATACAATATTTGGCAAATCAATACATTACTTTGACATAGAATAGATCTCACCCTTTGTTTTCATTTTTGTTGCTTATGAACTGTGTAATGCCCACAACATTGTTCTGATTCATTGCAAAGACAAAAAAAAAACCATGCTGTAACCTATCCACACCACAGAGGAGGCAAGTTATTATGGGGTATACTCAAACTTCAACATATTTCTCTCATCCACCTCAGCTTTTCTTTTATGCTGAAAACTGTTATATTGTGCACATTTCATCTGGAAATGCCACCTAAAAACAAATAAAGACAATAGATTGGATCTGTAGATAATTCTATTTAAAGTAGACCCAGTGGCACCCATTGATTTATAGCATGGTTAACTTGTAATTTTAAAACCAAAGTATCTAGTCTATATATTGGACTGTAAAAACAGTGAATAAAGCTATTGCAAAATAATGATATATTAATTTGTTGATCATTTCAAGAAATATATGATTTAATACTTAGCTTATTAGAATGTACACACACACACACACACACACACACAGAGCCAAATCTGACCAAAGGCCTGTCTACTACAGGTCATTAATATTTGGTTCATGAGTATTTATTTCCGGTTAAGGTAGGATGGAGGAGGAGGAGGAATGTGAGCTTTTGGTGATATAGCTGAAATGTTTTATATTACGTATCCAGGCTGATGTCCTTATACGGTCAGGTAATGTTGTGGGTAGCTGGCAGCAGGTGCAGACGGCTGAGGAGAGTGAGGACTCAGATGAGGGGCCAGTACCATTAGGGAGTGGACTGCTGCCTTCAGAGATTGTGAGGGCTGGCAGCAGCGATAAGATTCCCAAGCAGCCTGTGCATGCAGGGCTGCTCATAGGAAAGAGCAGCTGCAACAGCACGGGCAACTCAGGAGTAAGGCTGCAAGGTAATGGCCCCTCCTTCAAGAAGATAAAAGCCAGCTATGAATCAGACATTCTTTGTAGGAAGCAAAAACGTTTTGAAACTCCAGCCTCGTGGACATTGCAGTATCGTAAGTTGATATTTGAAGACTCTTGTGTTGTAAAATATTTCTTACCTGTTATTTTTGGCAGCCTTGCAGACTTTTGGCGAGGCTTGTGCTTATCAAAGTTAACGGCATACAAGTCTAAATAATAAATAAATAAACTAGCAGCAGCCTTTTAACTGGGAATTCGTAAGAATCATGAAAAGGTTTCTGTTCCCTTTGGTTCATGTTTGTTTTACTGGAAAAGGGTTTGGGTCAGAACAGGTAAAGAGTGGAGAGACTTATATTTATATATCCACTAAACTTTAAATATTATTGCATGTAATTGTCAAATATAATTTTGTCGATTCAATACTGTATAATCATGTTGTTATTACTTGATATTATAATTTTAATAATAATTTATATTAGGGTCTAATGCACCTTAAGAACTCTTTCATAGGGCCATCTTCAACTTTTTTTTTAATTCATATTTATATGCCGCCCTTCTCCGGAGACTCAGGGCGGCTTACAATTTTTGGAGTGCAACCCAATGCGCTCAGCAATAGCCTTCATTCCATTGTATATTCCTGCTTATTACTAAGTGGCATTTTTACAAAATCAGCTTATTGCCCCCAACAATCTTGGTTTCTCAATTTACCTACCCCGAGAGGATGGAAGGCTGAGTCAACCTGGAGCCTGGTGGGGTTCGAGCCTGCACTAATTGCAGGCAGCTGGAACTTAAGTGCTAGGCGTTTAACAGCCTGCACCACCAAGGCTCTTAATAATCATGTTAAGCTATCTTTATGCAGGGGTGTTTTTCTTAGCTGACCTTGGGTGATCTCAAAATGCTAAACGGGTTAAATTTGGTTAGTGCTTGGATGAGAAATCACCAGAAAATCCCAGGGCTGCAGTTTATATTGGAAAGTCAATATTTCCTTGAAATTATCTTAATGTATGAATGAAAGTGATTATAAAGGTGATTATAAGTCAATAAAAGAAAAGACACTTAACACCAAGTCCTGCTCAGAAAGTATTGTTCAATGCCTATTTTCTTTCTGACTTCGAATAATGGGAGTTGAAGTTTAATGTAGCTGGAAACGATTAGGTTAGTGAAAGCCAGCATTAGAAAAAAGGAATTATCCTCAGAAAATAGTACAAATAATGGTGATAATTTTGGTTAGAGTATAAAGATGTTTCTGGAAATTACAAGCTGGGGCTGCTAGATTTCCTATTTCTCCAGCCCAGTGCAAAAGCAAAATTTATATATTGTGATGAATTGTCTAAGGACAAAAGAATGCCAGTGAGAACATTACATTATCATTTAAGTTAAAGCATGGCAATAAATCCTGACCTGTCAGCACAAGTGAGAGCCCATCAGTAAAAATGTATCAGAAAATAATAATTTTCTGTTCTATGGCACACCATCAAGATAAAATTAAATAAGATATTTGTTGTGGAGTGAAGGTGCTAGAGAAAGAAAAGAACCCTTTCATTTATAACCTTGCTTTAAAATAAGAGAATTTAATATTTTAAAATCGTAGAAGATTTAGAATGACTATAACCTGGCTGTTTACAATTATTGCGTGACAGAGTGAACTTTAAAATTGCTACTCCTGAGTAAGCCTAATTCATATGACTGGATGTAGAAAACAACACTATCAAACTCCAAGGTTTGGCTAGTATTATTGAATTATGTATATCTGTAATTAATTGCAGGGTTCAAAATTGGGATCCATTACGAATTGTAATGTACCATTCCAGTGGAAAAAGTCCTGGAGCCCAATATGAATTTCATTGCTACAACTGATGGAAAATATAGGTGCCAAACAACAGAGGGAGAGTTCCAAATATACTGCATCCTACACATTAGTCACTAGCTCTTTTCCATGTTAAAATACTGCTAATATTAGATATTTAAACTTGAAATAGCCTATGTCATTATCTTAAGGACTAACCACTATGAATGTGTTGGTCTTTTTCTAGAACAGTTATTTTAATCTGTGGTTTGCGGACCCCTAGCGGGTCCGCAATGTCATAACAGGGGCTCCATGAAGGCTTAAGGAAATGTTGTGATTTAAATCTTGAGTTAAGTCTTGGCATTCCATGGCCATGGTCCATGGACACAAAAGGTATTTAAAGGAGGTCTATGGTGAAGAAAAGGTTGAGAATGACTGCTTTAAAGTGTGTTTAACTATTCTATACAAGGATTAGTATCATCAATAGTGGGGCTACAAAAGTCAAAATGAGAATTTTGACCATACATTCATAATATGTGATAAGGGCTTGAATTGCATGCTTACAAGGGCCATGTTGAATTTTTGCCGGCATGATGTTTTCTAGGAAAAGGTTCCACAGAATTACATCTGACATGAGTTTGATCTAAAAAACATTCCAGCATTCTCAGCTTAAAGTTAACATCTTTAGGTCATACTCAACTCTTGGTAACCTTATCAAGATATCCATATAATTTTCTTGGGAATAATATTTAAGTAATTTGCCATTGCCTTCCTGAATAATTTTATTTTTATGACTATCCTAAAGCCTATCTCCCATCCAAGAACTAATGAAGTCTGACCTGACTTAGCTTTTTCAGATCTGACAGGACTGATTAAGTAGCCTGAACTAATTAATGCGAACAGAGGTTTTAACCAATTCCATTGGAATTTTTTATTTTTCTACTAATTTCTTTTAGGCTTTTAAAATCACTAAATACATACAATATACAATAGAATCTACCACAATAAAATACTAATGTAAATATTTTATTATTCACATGATTAGTGGTGATCGACTACTGCTTATTGTCTTATTTAGTATTACTTCCTTTTGCACACCTTGGAACTCATATCATGGTAGGGTGAAGTTCTCTTTGGACCTTCTATTCATCTCAGGGAACTAAAGATCAGATGCCTCATAACTGAAGCATCTGTCTGAAGCCTACAGAGTAGTTTCCCCATTAGTACTTTCAAATGTGGGTTTTTTTGTTGATTTTAATAATTGTACTGAAGTCTGATCCATCTATATCTTCTGTCATTGTCTGGGTAATATATGACCCTAGAAGCTTTAGATCACCACCCTGATCATATTTAGAATTGCTCTGCCAATGTTCTAAATTAAATGTCATAGGTTGCAATCCTACACATGGTGACAAGGGAACAAATCTTACTGAAAACATAGAATTAATTTCTGAGTCATTGTGCTAGGATATTGCATTGTTGCTGTTAGAATTTAGTTCAGTGGTTAAATCCGGAAATTGCAATCTCTTTATTTAATTTCAGCTCTTGGTTAGCATCGGTTTATCTTCTAAAGTTGCATATCTTACTTCTCCATTTACTTTACATAGTAAAAATGCATTTAGGTATGGTAAACAAAAGAAACAAAAGAATGGTGCGTGGAACATTCTTGCTCTGAACAATGCATTTTACTCTAATTTTGGTTTCTCATAGATTACAAAAGCTACTTATTGCATAAATTTTAATGAAGCTGCAAATGTTGGTATCGCATTCCAATAATATTTAAAAAGGCACAGAGAGTAAGTGTACTACACTTTCAGGAAGGCAATAGAGAATTGTACATGCTCAATCACATATTAACAGAAAAGCAGTGTTTAATACATAAATTGCTACATATTATTTGGAACAGGAGACCTGCAAAATGTCAGGACATGTATCCTTAATTTCTTTTCAAATGATATATATTTGTGTCAGCCTAAAGAATATTGAAATACATTGATTTTAATAAAGTCTTATTTTAAAAATGTCTCTTCATAAATTTATAAAGACTTCAATATTATTTATTTCATTTACGTTGTGTTAACAACCACCACCATCATAGCCATCATCACCCTTTATTTTACAACTATTAAACTGTTAAAAGAAAATATGAACATAAAAAAAGAGCAGCTAAGATGGTTTCATTTCTAAATGAAGGATCACAAGACTATTTGCAAAAATATTATATCGTGACAATATGTTATAAATAGTATGCTGAAACATTTATTTCAAACCTTTCTAGTGGTCAGCAAAATGTCTAATAGATTGAATTCTTTTCATTATCATGGGCGCTCTCAGAAGTTAACAAATAAAAAGTGACTTAGCTCTACTTTTTCTTGCAGGAGAAGAACAAATAGGTGATGGTGAAATAAATTATTCTTCCTGGCCATTAAGCATGTCATTATTGCTTTATATTGAAATAATGAAGCCTTGGGAAAAATGCAGAAATAGTTAAAGTCTGGAAAAAAATGCTGAACTAGTCCTCAAGAGATGGCACTTCATTGCTGATAAGACACGCATGAGAATGCTTGCATGACATTTGTTCAAGAAACATGGTGGGCTTCTCATGCTGCAGCTTGGAAATACTAAGCTGCTTAACTTTACTTAAAACCGATTATATGGAAACTGTAGTTTCTGGATCTGAAAAAAGGGGATATGGATATTCAGCTAGAAGAAATATTAACAGCAATTGCACGAAATATGTAGTAAAGTCGAGGAGATGAGGAGGATGAGAAATCTACACTATTTCTTATGATAGGCATTGATATCAGCTAGAATGCTCAATGGCAGGGATTCTGTATCTCGTACTTGCAGGTTTTATGGCAATGTATAAAATAAGGCCTCACTGCAGATCTTGCCCTAGATGCAGCCTTCAAAAATATTCCAATAGTTGTTGCTAGATTTTTAATTTTTAATATTGCAGAAAGAAAAGCAATGATGTTCATTATATTCATTAATTTGATTCTAACAATTTGTATCTGTGAATCAAATGAAGATCTGTGTTTTACTGCCAAGCCCAGGTGTGAAGCCTGACATTGAGCAAGTCAGGTGTTCCTGGGAAACAGTAGCTGCATCTTGCCACATCCTTCTTTGCATTGCTACCATATTCCAGCAAGTCATTGGATTCTTCCCTGCATCCCTGAATAGAAGCCACCTTCTAGTTGTCTGTTCCTTGAGTGGCTATCTTAACCCCAAGCAAGGATTCCACCATTTCTGCCTTTTTGAGGGCTGTTATGCTACAGCTGTGCTAGAAGAGTTTGTTAGCTAGTGCTAAAGGGCCCAGCTTGTCCTTTGCTGCTATTTATTGGAATGTTGCTGGTAAGAACTGTTGTCATCTGTACCTCTATAACTGTCTGGTTTGGTTCTGTAACCCAACAGGACAGACACAGACTTCAGAGCGTAATTAGGACTACAGAAAAAACAATTTCTACCAACCTGCCTTCAATTGAGGACCTGTATACTGCACGAGTCAAAAAGAGGTCTGTGAAAGTATTTACAGACTCCTCACATCCCGGACATAAACTGTTTCAACTCCTTCCCTCAAAACAACGCTATAGAGCATTACACACCAGAACAACAACACAAGAACAGTTTTTTCCCCGAAAGCCATCACTCTGCTAAACAAATAATTCCCTCAACCCTGTTCAACTATTACAAAGTCTGCACTACTATTACTGTTAATCTTGTCATTACTCCTATCACCCATCCCCTCTCACTTGTGACTGTATGACTGTAACTTTGTCACTTGTATACTTACAATTTATATTGACTGTTTCCTAGTATGATTGATTGCTTATTATACCCTATGACTATCATTAAGTGTCGTACCTTATGATTCTCGACTCCTGACCTGACTAATGTATCTTTTCTTTTATGTATACTGAGAGTATTTACACCAAGACAAATTCCTTGTGTGTCCAATCACACTTGGCCAATAAAGTATTCTATTGCCTAATGAAAATGCTCATCCTTCTGCTTTCATCTGTGATTACTTTGCCAAGTGATGCTTGCTTGCTGTGTATAGGGAGGATACTCATTTTCAGTTGAAACGGGGACATGTAAATGATATACTCTAATGTGAATAACTCCTTTGGCTAAGCAATCCATTAATACTCTTCCAATCTGAAGGATTAGACCTATAATTTTACCTGCCTCCTATCCTCTATATCAACTAGTTTACTTTGGGAATCTTCCAAGTTTGGCCATGTATTATTGTTGCCATTGCAAACCACAAGATAGATTGGGGTTTATATAGTACTAGATTACAATGTTCTTCCTCCCCCCCCCAAGATCAATTCTATGTCTGCAATGTTTTCTTATAGAAAATACTTCTACTTTCCTCCCTTCCACAGCAGTTGTTAGTTCAGTGGAATGCATCTCATGACTCTATCTCATCTCTCCATCTTTTTTTCTGGTGCAGTGACTGCTTCTATTTAATACCACATGAACCTTGGTGCATGGGAGATTGGCAGATTATTTTTCATGATTTGTGTTGGTGGTTCAAGCATCCTGTGTGTGTGTTTGAGCATTAAGAGTAGGAATCTGACCTGGGCAGTGCTTAATGAGGAGGGTCTTACTATAAGAGAAAGGGAAATGTATTTACAAGGAATATATTGTAGGGCTAGGCAAAGCCTCACACATCATTAATTACATCTCCCAGAAGGAGAATCGGAGAGCATGTGCTCTGTGTATGAGGGCACAAGAAAAAAAAAGGAAGTGACCTATGATTAGCAGAGCAGTGACAAAGAAGAAACAAGAGGAAGCTCTCAAATCTCTGTCTAAATCTCATTGCCCCCTTGTGGTCAATAATTCATAGGATGCTGGGGACTTCCGGTTTGGGACTCTTCAGAACTGACTGAAATCCATGACTGTGCATGGTTTTGATCTGTGCTCACCACCGAAGCGCCCCGAGCCGGCTGGCTTTGGGGCTAAGCCACCCTGTAGAGGTGGTGAAGAGGGGGGAGACTGCTAGCAGGGTCGAGGAGATTCGCATCTCTCCTCCCCAGCTGGCTTTTACTCCCTTTCCCGAAGGTAGCTGCAGCGGTGGTCAGAAATGGCCACCTCAAAGAAGAACCCGACCAGACAAGATCGTGCAGGAGGAAGTTGGAAAGAGAAAGTTTGATGGACCGGGTTGAACAGAGAAAACACCATTTAAGGTACCTGGAATTTGAGCAACAAAGAATAATACTTAATAATAAAAGACTTTTTAAAGCGGTGAAAGGAAAGTGAAAGAAAAAAAATTGTTTTTCTTCCTCTTTAAAATTGACAGTTCTAATAGATCTTAAACATTAAGAAGAAGAGATTTGAATAAGAATTGATATTAATCCTCTTTGACATCAATAGGCTATTCTTAGCTGAAAATAAAGTGTCAAAGGGATAAAGATTCCTGAATAATCAAAAAGCCTTTTAAAAAGAGAGAAAGAAAGCAGAGGAGGAAAACAAAAAGAGGGTGGAATCTGGAAAAATGGAGCTAAAAAGTATTGAGAGTGGAACTTTAACAAGACTTGAAAAGGATACATCCTAGCTAAAATCCTGTTACAAGATAACAAAGCCGCTTGAAAGAGAAAGCAAGAAAAGAAGCAAGAAACAACCATAGACTATTGTATGATTCCTGGAATTTTGACAGTGGACCCTAGTGTAATGGACTAAAATTAATTGGGGGTTGTTTAAAAAAAACTTTTCAAAATGCCATCACTCCTTGAAGAACTAAAAATGATACTTAAAGAACATAAAGAAGAAGCACGAATGAAAGGAGAGACTTTTTGCCCCTCATTCCAATTTATTGAAATGGAGATCTTGAAATATCAAAAACAACAAGAAACATTTGCTGAACAAGAAGGGTGGGACGAAGAAGAAGCCATTTTTAATGACCAAGCAGTTTTAAGCGTGGTAAAAAAGAGGAAGGGGGGAAAGGGAGTCAAAAGTTAAGATTTGAACCAAAAAAAGTGCAATTTGAAAAGTAACTATAACACTAGAAAGAAGCAGAAGGGGGGATCTCAGAAGGGAGATTTGGACAGAAAAGGGAACAAAAAAGAGAGGGAGAAGAAGAGGAGAGATGGAAAAGAAAAGAAGCTATAAAGGATTGGAACAAGATAGAAAGAGACAGGAAAAGCATACAAGGATTAAAGGGATAAATTTATTTAAGAGACATAGAGACAATGGCTAGAAGTTTAATTTAAAAAGAATTCTGAAAGGGTACATGAGATAATATTGCTATATTATTAGAAAATGTGTTAGATGATGAAAGTGATGTGTAATGGAATATTCTTTCTTAGTAATGAAATGATGTAAACAGGATAAGAGAATAAAGTTTTTAATAATTTAAAATTTTAAAAGAAACATGAAAGGCTTTAATGCTGTTTTTTAAATATAGTAATAAGTTAATATGAAATACAGATGATCAAAATGAATGATAATTGATGTTATTTGCTAATAAGATGGATATTAATATCAGAGGTGGAGCTGAATTTGAAATAGAAATATGTATTTTATATATATGTATATCTTCTTTGTTTCTCGTTAAAGAATTTAATGTGTATTTGTAAGGGAATGTACCAAGCAGAATTCAGTTGATAGCTATGTTAGAAAATGAATGTCATATTTGTGAAGGTGTACTTTAAAGGTTAAATAATAATTGAATAGATAATAATTAAAAGATATAAAGGTGTTATAACTCCAGCCTTAGCAATTACAGGCCAAAATATGTATAAGGGGAAAAAAAGAGTATGAAATTGTAAACAGGACAGACGAAAGTGTAAAAATACTAAATGGAAAGATATTGAAAATTAGAAAAAGAAATGTAATTGAAATTAGAAAGGAATGGAATAATTAAAAATAAGATTATAGAAAGTAGAGAAAGGGAAAAGCTATGGAAAAAAATTGTGAAAATGGATACAAGATATGGATTAGAATACATAAGATGAATATGTAATTGAATTAATGTCTGTATGGAGAAGTGACAACCCGGGAGCACACTGTTCTCAAAAAAGATGTTTTTTGTTCTTTATGTATTTGTTTGTCTATGTTTGTCCTAAAGAAATAAAAAAAATGATTAAAAAAAAGAATTCATAGGATGCTAAAGACAGTGACATTGAATTCACTTCTCCAATGATATGCATGCTAGCCCTATTACAAATATGATGTATAATATATTAATACTACACAAATATGTTCAGCATTAGATATATAGGAGTCAAAAAGCAAACACACTATCTCAAATTTACTTAGTGATTTACAGTGACCTCACTTATAAATAATGCAGAAAAGATAAGTAGCAGAAAGAAAACAGGCTTTGGGGGCTTCCATCACCTTTAAAAGCCTTTTTTGTTGGGGATGTGGTTAAAAAAAATTAAGGGGAGAGAGTGAAGGAACTGAGGTTACTGTAAAACAATGAGACATATCATACAAATGGAAAAAAGAAATCACACAAGGAACTGAACAAGAACAAAAAATAATGGTTTTTAAAAAATCTCTCTCACTCTCTCTATCCATATACTTGTCTAAACAAATTCTAACAGAAGAATGAGACACAAACTGCAGATCAGAGATTCAAAAATAGAAGCATGTTTCTTTTCCAATTCTATGATTGGCAAAGTTCACGGAGATCATAACATTCATTGGCTGGCTAGTCATGTCAGGATCAGAGAACATTCCACCACCATCCCTTTCCCACCTCCATTGAAGAAATGTTATGGCTGCCTCAAGCTCTACCAAAGCCTGAGCCAGTAAATTGCCAGAAACTGAAAATACTGTACTAAATCTAGCCATTCAACTGCTTTGCCAATTTGATTTGTCACTCTATCCTAATAAGATTATCCAATCTAATTATCCTAGTAAAAATCTGTACAAGACATACCCACATATTTGTTTTCTACTGCATTACCTCGAAAGTAGTGCTTACAATCTCATTCTTGAATTATTCTTCTATATAATCTATGTTAAAGAATATGGATTTACTTCAGATATAATGTTGTTAGCATTTAGCATCTTTGATGTGAGTTGGAAAATAAATGTCATCAAATACTGCAGAAGGAAAATTAAAGTCTTCTGCAATGATGATACCAACATTAAACTGAAACAAATAGATATAGCATATATTTTCACTGTTTTATTACATTGCTGCATTGGATGCTCATAACAGTTTTCAAAATCATGCCGCCCACACCACAGGATCTTGCTCCTCTTTAATTTTCTCTAATTTGTGTAGTGAATAACCAAATACTCATAATGCAATTAGAAGATAATCAGGCTTGTAATTATGTTAATTGCTGGAGACTTACATCAATCCTCCAGCAAAGTGATAGGATTTCTAGGGAACTATTAACAAGGCGAGACAGCAAAACAGAGAGAGAGAGAGAGAGAGAGAGAAAGAGAAATGGGGGAGTTACAAATTGATGAATAGCTTATGCTTGTGTCACTGAACAACAACGATAACACAATGGTGCAACAGTTCAAAAGTGTCCTAAGGGAGAGAAGATTCAAAAAGCCAAACTTTTACATACTAGCATGTCATTCTCTTTTGTTCACTTCTCATTACACATTTTATACTGTCTATGTGTATCAGTTGTAATAGTCACCATTACAGAAAAACAAAAATCTGTGTTAATTATTTTAATCAAACAATTGGCTAAATTAATTTCCTTCCTTCTTTCCTTCCTTCCCCCCTCCCTCCCTGCCTGCCTTTCCTCCCCTCCCTCCCCTTTCATTCCTTCTGTCTTTCCTGGATGGAATTCTTAATTTGCTTTACAAACTAATACTCAAACAAAGGAGACTTTAAGAAATAAAGATTATTTTGATTTCCATATCCACTTTGTGGCCACATATGACAAAAAATAAATGCCTTGTTCAATTATGTGATGTATCTTCACTTGCTTGCTTAAGCCCGAGAAGTAAAAGTTAGTTCTTCCTGTACATATATTTATAGGTGAAGAATTGCCACTACAGCCAGTCAATATATTTTGGAATATGAGACAAAAAAATATCTCTCACTTTTGGCTAATACAATTACCTAATACAATAATAGCAACTCACATGCTTCGGTCAACTTTAAACTAGGGCTTAAGCAATGAATTTTTTATGACATGCCAGAGAATTCCATTTATTAAAGGAAAAATCTATTTAAAAGAGAGAGAAAGGTTCATTTTATTTCAGCCACAGAGTTTATGTATCTGGATTTTCCTATCTTTTCTATAATTGGTTTTATCATATCATAACATGTTCAAGGTTTTTTCCTCGTTTTTTACCATAATATAATGGAAACCAGATCTAATCTGAAGAAAAATCTGTCAAGCTTAAAATTTATTTAAAAACCTTTATTAAAGATTATCAAATGTTATTGTGCTGATAAGTATGTTTCCAATTATTAAAAAGACCTTCAACTTGAGCATCTGTGTTGATTTTATGAAAAACCTATAAAGCTCCTCTACTAATGAGTATCCAAAATAATGGTTCAAAGAGGTATATCAACCTTCCCTTAATTTGTTACCTGACAGATGTTCTGGGGCAATTTGCAGAATTGCCTACTTGACAGTTATAAATATGTTATAATAAACTCAAGAAATTCAACATACTCTTTCATATGCTCATAGTGGTGTACTTTTCAGGAGCAATATTGAGATTTAAAACTGTTCGCATAAAATTCTATTCCTAATCTTCTCTTTGTGTTGCTTCATTTTGGTAACCTAATTTATGATTGGCCAAAGAATAGGTCTTTAAATTCAAAAGCTTGCAACAGCTTGCTATCTTAAAAGAGAAACAATGTCTGTGGAATTTAGATTTTTCCTTCCTTGTGACCAATAATGCTATTATGTTTTTTTTAAAAAACCCTGTTGAGATTATTAAATAATGAGAACTGTTATTATTCTACTGGAAATGTAGAGAAGAGTTCTAACTTTTATTGCAACTTAGTGGCCATGTTCATTAACCAGTATAAAGTAGAAATCTAATTTATCAGTGAATACGCAGCTTATTAGAGAGCTGGTTATTATGTTAGACAAAGAGCCAATAATATTGGTTTAGACAATGTAACAGACAAACCATAGTCATGCAAGTTTGTTAGTGAATCCATTGTCAGGACTGTCACTAGAGCAGTGAACACACATGCATGTTCACAAATAAAAACACACCAATATTCTGCCTTACTCCACAGCTATGCATGAGCTTTTTCCACTGTTGTAGCTTATTTCAAGGTCAGTATTCCTCTCACATTCACAATATGAGTTTCTGACTATATTGTACTCTTACAAACAATTCTCATACAGTTCAGTTTCAGTTCCAAAGTCTCACATTCTTTTGAAGGACATATCCATTTGGTCCCTTCTGAATATTGTTTTCCAGCCATGTCTTCATCTTATTGGACTATTTTTGATCTATTTATTGGTTTACTAGTATTTCTTTTATTCATTTCCCAACAAGTATGAAGCTTCCTCCAAGATGGCAATTGAGGCAAATGCCTAACCACATTGCTGGAGATGGGGAGTGGGGACTGGGGCCAACAGAGCCGCGATCTACCTCAACTGGGACTGTCGGAAGGTTTCGGAAGGTTCTGAGAACAGAGAACTTGCCGGCAATCCTGAGAGTGAGTGGAAAGAGTGAGCGGAGAGGCATCCCAAGCAGAGAGCCCAATACTCTCATATCAGTGATGCCCTCTCTGTGATGTCCCATTGCCTGGATGCGGTACGGATCTGGATGGGAAGGAACAGGCTCCAACTCAACCTGGCCAAGACTGAGTGGCTGTGTGTACCGGCATCTCAGATAATCCAGGACGTTCCATCATTGGCCATAGGGGGAGAGGTGTTGCCCCCCGTGGATAGGGCCTGCAATTTGGGTGTCCTCCTGGATTCACAGCTCAGTTTGGAGGAGCAGGTGGGAGCTGTGACCAGGGGGGCATTTGCCCAGATTTGTCTGGTGCACCAATTACACCCCTATCTGGACCGAGAAGCCCTACGGATGGTCACTCATGCACTCATAACTTCCTGAATTGACTACTGTAATGCTCTTTACATGGGACTGCCCTTGTAGACCACCCAGAGGCTTCAACTGGTGCAGAATGCGGCCGCAAGGGTTGTGATGGAAGTATCCCGATACTCTCGTGTTACACCCCTCCTGTGTGACCTGCATTGGCTGCCGGTTGCCCTCTGGGTGAGCTTCAAGGTGTTAGTGATAACATGTAAAGTCCTACATGGCTTGGGTCCGGGGTACTTGCAGGAGCGTCTCCTGCCAGCGTCAACTTCCAATCGCCCTGTGCACTCCCACAGGCAGGGCCTCCTTGGGGTGCCGTCAGCCAGACAATGTCGGCTGGCAGTGCCCAGGGATAGAGCCTTCTCTGTGGGAGCACCCACACTGTGGAATCGACTCCCCTTGGAGCTCCGGTTGGCTCTCGACCTCCGTTCCTTCTGCCATGACCTAAAGACCTGGTTGTTTCAACAGTCCGGCCTGGACTGAAGGGTAAGGGGTGGGGTTTTATTCTTATTTTAATTTTTATTGGGTTTTAATCTTTATTGGGCTTAGTTCATTTGTTTAATGTATTTTTAATTAATTGTATTGCTATTTTTTTATTGTAAGCCGCCCTGAGTCCCTAGGGAGAGAGGGCAGCATATAAGTCCAATAAAACTAAACTAAACTAAACTCCATTCCATAGGACGCCATTCTGAATGGGTGAGACTTGAAAGAACTGGGACTGGTGGATAGTGAATAGTGCGATTCCGTGCAGAGAACTGAGAGTGGATAGTGCTATGAGCCAGGATGAGCTGTGATTAGATGACAGTGTGATTCGGACACTTACAGAGAGACTGATACTGAGAGTGAGCCATTCTGAGCGGCATAGAATGAATGGCATGGAATGAGCTGTGACTGGTGGAGAGTGTGATTCTGAACTGCAGTGAAAGAGACAGAACTGACAGAGGGTGATCCTAAGCATCCAAAAAAGAGCCGGAACTGGAGGAGAGCAGGAAAGTGTGATTCTGAACGGCCGTGAATTGCGGAGAACTGAGGAGACTCACGGAGAATCGATAGACCCTATCTGAGAGGAATAATCTCCTAAACAGTCTCCATTTAAATCACCTAGGTGATTACACAGCCTGAATTTAAATCCCCACTCAGCTGATTGGACAACCTCCACTTAATCCCCACCCAAATCTCATCCATTCCAATCTCCCAAGTAGATGATTGGAGAGTTCATTCAAATCTTCTCCATTCAAATCTATCAAGCAGCAACGCTTCCTCTTTAAAAACAAAAACAAAACAAAACAAAAACCAAACAACATGGTTTTAAGGAAAAACCAAGGAACTTTTCACTACCAACCTCCAATACTTCACTACCTCCACTATTTCATTACCTCAAGACCAATTATTGATAGATGATGCTTTGTCTAAAATAATTGATTTATCATTTAATAGTGTAATAATTAATTGTTAAATGACCACTAATTTACTGATTTATTGAATTGATAGAGATTTAATACTGTCAAGGACCTTGGAGTAATCATCTCTAATGATCTAAGTGCTAGAGCGCACTGTAACTACATAGCTAAAAAGGCATTAAGAGTTGTTAACCTAATCCTGTGTAGCTTTTTCTCCGATAATATCACACTACTAACCAGAGCATACAAAACATTTGCTAGACCAGTACTTGAATACAGCTCATCAGTCTGGAACCCGCATTATGTATCTGATATTAATACAGTTGAGAAAGTCCAGAAATATTTCACAAGAAGAGTTCTCCACTCCTTTACTCGTTGCAGAATACCTTATGCCACCAGACTTGAAATCTAGGCCTAGACCACCTAGAACTACGCTGCCTTCAGTCCGATTTAAGTATAATACATAAAATTATATCCTGCAATGTCCTACCTGTCAATGAATACTTCAGCTTCAACCATAACAATACAAGAGCACACAATAGATACAAATTCAAGGTAAACCGCACCAAACTTGATTGCAGGAAATACGACTTCAGCAACAGAGTGGTCAATGTCTGGAATAATCTACCTGACTCTGTGGTTTCTTCCCCAAACCCCAAAAACTTTAACCTTAGACTGTCTACTATTGACCTCACCCCTTTCCTAAGAGGTCTGTAGGAGGCGTGCATAAGCGCACCAATGTGCCTACCATCCCTGTCCTATTGTTTCTTTTTTTCCCTATATGTATCCATTTCATGTATTCATAGCCATGCTTATACTTATACCTGTTATCTTATACTTGTTTGACTGACTAAATAAATAAATAAATAAATAAATAAATAAATAAAATAAAATAAAATAAAATAAAATAAAATAAAATAAAGTCTGAACCAGGCAATACTTCCTGCACACTTGCCTTTGTTCAGCAGACTTTCAATGCTCACAAAATATACAGCACTAAGAAGCAGGTTTGCATCTCCTGGTATGGAAGAAATTTGTGTAGAAAAAAATAATAACTAGGACTACTTTTTTCCCTTTGGCAGTGATTATCATGATAAAAAAATGAAATATTCAGTTTATAAATACCTAGCTGCATAGTACTTATTCAAATCACTTTCCCTTCTTATTGAAATAATCTCCTCTGGTTTCACAGTAAATGCTAAAACAAAACTGACTGCCAAATGGAAAACATAATGATAGTATATTAATAATCTAAAAATCCCCATTACTGGAGGTTTTATGATAGGTTTTTAATCAGATTACCCATTTTTAACAACATCCTTATTAAATATCTCTGTATAGTGTCAAACACTTTCTTACTGCTAATGCTTGACCTTGTTTAATTTTACCAGATATTCCAGAAATATAACAACTATTTTGAATAGCAACCTGATAGAACACTGGCATTCATGCAAGGCTCCTCTCTCTTGCTTTTCTTTCGTTCTTAATGCAAACTTTTACCCTAACACAAAATCTTTATCCTAAAACAAAATATTTTTATATTTTAGGATTGATACATTATTTCTAATGTGTTTTCTATAAACTAAAAGAAAATGTCAGCTTAATAAATTAAAAATGTATTACTGAATATTGTACATTAACATACTGTTCAATAATAATTTTCAGGATTTATTACTGATTTGAAATACCAGGTGTTAAAAACCTAGAAGGCCACTCTGTTAAACCATAGTTTCAAATTAATAGGGCTTTTAGCTATTACTTAATTGTTTTTCATCTATAAATTTTCTGAATGTAGTTACAGTCTATCTCCTATCATGTCCACATGTAAATTTTTCTGCATTAGGTTATTGTAATTTTAATAATGCAATACAGTATATCTGGTGTTTAAACTGAGCTTCTTGCATTTACTGATTCAAAAGAGACAGTTCCATTTTCTACAGTGGAAGAACAAGGCACTGATTAAAAGGTCATAGGAAAACTGAAGAGAAATGTCAGGCCCACAGACTGACCTATTCAGAATACAATCAGCCCTTCTTTGAAAAGACAACATCTACATTATGAACACTGTAGATCTTACTATATTCTTTGTATTTCATTTATGGGGTTAGTGTGAATAATGTATTGAGAAAATCTTACCCTTCAAAAAAAGACAGCTCTGCAGTTTATTACATGCAGTGGCATTATAATATAATATATTATTTAGTACTAGTCTGGCTAAGAGTTTATGTACATGAGGAAAACAGACAACACATTACATTTTTAAAAAAGAAACTTGCATATGTTATTTACTAGAAGTTAATATTTTGTGTTGCAATTCATTTATGTTTTAGCTTAGTTATAGCTAAGAAACTCACTGTGCTTTCATCCTTTTCTACATAATGGATTTTATTTATTCACATTGTCTCTTACAGTAAAATTATTTTTTCACAAATGCTTTGCAATTTCATTTTTCAGACTACATTTCTATTTCTTAGGTACTAATTCTGGTTTAAATTTGTCTAGTTTTGAACATACAAATAGAATGGGCTGATTTATTTCCCCACAAAACTGATTATTTTCTACATTGCTGGGCATGGACCTTTTTTATTTCTAAATTGTTAATGACTTGTAGTATTCACACACAGAAGCACACACATGTTAGATTATATGAATAAGCTCTCTCTCTCTTTCTCTATCTCAACAAGAAAATTTAAGTAATCAGACATATACATTCATGTTAAATAATAGTAATAACAGCTAAATAGGCAATATTAATTCCAGTTTTGGTGTGCAGTATTGCCTTCATATCAAACAATGTAAGTTAGTCTTAGCAATATCATACAATTTTCACATGCTACTATTAGCTGTATTTTTCAATGCATTACAGCTCTCCTTCAGGAACAAAATTGTAAGATTACATAACTAAATGTATCTAAATTGACAAACTATGTAAGTGTATCTTTTATTACTTAAAAATTGAGGATTGTCTCTCTCTCTCCTTCTGCCTCAAATAACCAACTTGGCTATGAGAAAAACTCTAAAATCAGTGTGATCTGTTCATCTCATAGAAACAGAAAACAATTTTGACTTAAACAGCTGAATTTTTTGTTCCTAAACAATTATCTCTTTCAATAGGCTTTCGGAGAATCCTTCATATACTATTCCGTATCTGATAAGACTCAGTTTCATCTCATGGAGATTATCATTCAGTCCATTTAAAATGCTACATGAAGCCTGCAACAGGAGGCCCACAAATGTTTAGCTCTGGGTGCTAACCAAGAGGTATATATATATATATATATATATATATATATATATATATATATATATATATTCAAATCTTACTTAAGACCACCAAAATATTAAGAGATTTCATGTAAGATTTATAAAGTTTGGTGAGTTTTCCATGACGTATAATAAAGATTAATCAACTTGCAAGCTAAAGAACTTTTAGAAACTATCCACCTTTGGAGCATCAATATAGAATATATCAATTGTGTGGAAATGGATAAATGAATTAGGGAACATACAGTAATTTATCAGTTGTTCTATTCCAGGTGTTTCCCCTAAAGCCATACTTCTGTTACACAAAAAAAGTCTTAGAATACAAAACAAAAACATAGCCTCAAAAATAATTTACTCTTTCTTTTGCAGAAGCTACAGAGGAAGTCAAGAAGGAAAAATATGTCACATTTCACATCTATGAAATGGATACCATCCCTGCCCTGTCCTTGTGGAACATTTTTACACAACCTTCTCCCTTTGACTATCTGGAAATATATCAAAATCTGGCTTTGCTGGTGTGCCTGAGACCCTGAGGGAGACGCTCATTGCTGGAAGTAGACTTTACAGCTCAAGAAACTAGGAAGGGTTCCTTCTGAGTCTTTTGCCCTGACCACCATCCACCTATAGTCTGTAAAGGAGATGGTGACAGATTTATATTTTCAGACTTGCAAGATTGATGTCACCTTGCCAGATAGACCAGACAGGAAACATCACCAGATGAGCTAATTCTACTTTATTAAAAGGCTACATTAACAGAATCTTGCAAGTCTGAAATTACAAATCTCTAACCATCTCCTTTACAGCCTGAGAAACTAGGGAGGGTCCCTTCTAGCCTCTTGCTCCAACTACTATCCAGCTTGGGCTGTGCTTAATCCTGTTTCTCAGCAGCATCTCTTCTCCCATCTCCCAAGGTTTTTCTCACACACTACTACATAGCTTCATTATGTAAACTAGTTCTGGGGAAGAATGATAAATTTACAGTCTTAATAAATGTTTAAAATGAAAATGGGAATGGCTAAATATATTTTTTGTGCTCTCAGTACATACAGTATCCTTTAAGAGAGAGAGAGAAAAACAGTCGAAGCTGATGATACAGTAATATTCCAAAAGCCTGCAATTGTTTCCCTATCAAAAGATGAATAAGCAGCTGAGCTTTATCTGTATCAGGTGACAATTTTCAACCTTCAGTGACATTTATATCCAAACCTGCTTGGAAATTTGCTTTCTTCTGAGGACTGCTATTTCTCTACCTGCACCATCAAAATAAAGTTATGAACACTGAAAGCTAGGGCATATGCTTACCTATCATAACCCCATGATTATTTCATCAAAACCATTAATGGCTTCCCTACCAGCAGTACATGAATTGGTTCCTTTGCTTTTCACTGCAATTATTCATTGTGAGCTGCCTTGGAAACTGTTTGATTGCAATTTGGGATATACATCTTTAAAATTTACTTGCTTGATATTTCTCTGTGACTTTTTTTCCATGACTGAATTTACTCCTTCAGGTAAAAACAGGTCTTACACATTAAGGCTATCTGACAGAGAGAGTTGTAAAACTGGCATTAAATGCTGGATAAAGATATAATACTGATCTGAAGAACCCAGTCAAGGCATGAGGGGCAGAGAGGGAGAAGGAAAGCAAAATTATAAGTGCATTCAATTATTATGAAGCAATGGCAAGACCCTAACCTGAACAGGAAGTCTATTCTTAATACTTGTTAATTGGTCATCTATAACAGTATAAGTCAAAGTAAAAGTGAAGGAGAAGAAATACAGCACTTCTGTTGAATTTTTCAGAGCCCTCACAACCATCATCCTTGACATGTAGACCCCTGTAAGTAAATAATGATTAAAATGTGAAATACTAATTCCATGATGTTTGACATGCATGCAAATGAAATGCTATTATTATACTTACTCAAAACACATTTCCTAAGAATTTTCTCACTTTACACAGCTTGACTTCCAAAGAACAGAGTGCTTTTCTTGGCATCTGGCAGTAAAACATGAATAGTCTGTCATTAATGTCAGAAGGTGTGGTTTAAAGATTTTTCTTTTGGCATGTTTTTACATATTAGCAGACTGCTCACATGGCGGTGGTAGGAAAGCAAGCCAGAGAAGGCATTTCCTGCCAAAATTGAAAACAAATCTTGTGAAGGCCTCCCGCCCCTTTCTCTCTCTCTCACTCTGAAACACTTAATCATCTGCTAGTTTTTTTAAAAGAAGCATAAAAGCAAAGGCCTGTGACTCTATGTTTAATCATAGTATGAATGGAAACATTATTATTTCAAATTGATTTTTTTTTAAAAAAAATGCTTGATTCTTGTAACAGCTTTGGTATCAATATAGAAATTACAGTGGTAATGTTCTTGCATACATAAATGATAAGGGTCAGTGCTATTATTTTTCTACCTCCTTTATTTATCACCCTTTGCATCCAGTATTTAATACAGTGCTTGAGATATAAATCAAATCCTCTGGAAAACAATATTTTGTTCATTGCTTGCTGTTAGCACAGAATATCAGGACAAAGCAGCATTATTGCTCGATCCTTCCAGCCAATTCTACTAAGTCAAAAACAAATTGTAGTTAGAAAGCCAATAACTAGATAACAAATTCAGAAAATATTCTCCAGATCTATCCTAGAAAACCCTTTTGTTTTTACAATTAGGGTATTATTCAAGTAGAAAGCATTTCTCCTGATCTAGTGTGTTTTGAATTTACACTGAAGCCGTAATACTTAAATAGAAGGTGAAGGATTTGTACATTCAGAGAATAAAAATCTCTGTGAACTGCGTTCATCCATGTTCTGCTTATTATTTGTCCTGATGTTTCTGCCTTTAACAAAAGGGGGTGCAAAGGATACTGGATAATAGCATTCTAAACTACTCATTCTTTAAAGAGATTCAGTTGTATCACACTGTTGCTATATATGGGTTTCTTCGACTTATCCCAGATACCAGAAGTCTACAGGGCTGCCACTTCCCACCCACTGTTTTTCTATACATTCAAGAAAACTTGAGCTGGACAACTACTAAATTGTAGCAAAGAATCAAGAGCTTGCTATAGTTCTTTCCTCGAACATCTAGTGGTTGCCCAGGTTTTGAAGACCAGAGAGTTGGCCCAAGTACAGGAACTCATTAAAAACCAGTGGAAGGACAGCATGAAAGGAAGAAGCAAATGGATGTAGGAAGAGATATAACTATTGCTACTTCTGCCACCTTAGTGGCTGCAACTGACTTACTTATTTTAACATATATGTGGGTGAACAACTCAGACAGTACAATTCTAGGCAGCATACAATGTCAATAAAGAATACCAAAACCACTACAAGCAATGGTGCTTAAAAACAAATATTTCAAGTAATTAGTAATCAGATACTCAAATTTATTATACACTTCCATATGGGAGGACTAATCACACTGACATAAATGTCAAAAGAAATAGCTTTAATTATCTTTCTAAACACCTTCTGAGTCATGGTCAACTGTATGTTGTCAGGTTCATTATTCCAGAGAACAGACACCACCATGCAAAAGAAACACTTTTAAAGTCCCATAAGATGACATCTCAAAGAAAGAGCCTAGGGAACAGTCACTTTATTGTGGTCTGAGCAAATACCACTGGAGCAGCTCTGAATAATCTGGTTCTATGCCATTATAACTGCCTCTGGAGCTCCGTCTGGCCCCTGATCTCCGCACCTTCCGCCGCGAATTAAAAACTTGGTTGTTCGACCAACCCGGGCTGTGACCCTTCCTTGGGGGGAGGGATGTCTTTTAATCTATTTTATTGTTGTGTTTCATATTTGGGCTTGTTGGTTTAATGTCTTTTTAAATATTTATTGTTCTATGTTTTTAGCTGTGAGCCGCCCTGAGTCTTCGGAGATGGGGCGGCATACAAGTTCAAATATAAATAAATAAATAAATAAATAAATAAATAACTTCACAGATCATAATCAGCACTAAAAAATTTCTCTAAAAAAGAAAAGTTGAAACTGGACAAAAGTTGTTCAGATTTTGGGGATGTAGTAATGGATTCTTGAGAAAGGGTTGGGCCATTGCCTATTTGAGAGATGGAAAAACCACCTTCTCTTTGAAGAAATCATTCATCATTTAATGGATTCAACCATATGTCCTTTCTTGAGAATTCTTAAACTGACTTGAAAAGAGTGGTTTTGGCAACTTGAATTTTTATGGGCAGAAACTAACAGCTAAGGTAAAGTACACAACCATTCTGTTGCTTGGAAGGACAAAGTCACATCATGATGTGACTTTGCCCTCTGCCCCCTCCAGCCTCCAATCATAAGGCTGTGTCAGGCTGAGATATCATTGCTCCTACTTATGTGTACATCCTTGAAATTGCTTTTATATGATCTATTCTCTATAGCAAGAATAAATGTTTAATTTTATAATACTATATCTGTTCAATCAATATTTTTTCTATCTTATCACAATACATTAATAAAACCCCAATTCACATATTTCAAAGGCAACTAAATCTAGGTAGCACTGCTTACACACAAATTCACCACTTAGATAATTGAAATGAACATAATCCTGTACAGGAACATTATTTATAAATGACTGATTTAATGAAATGTGTGCCCAAAGTCTTGATGTTAATAAAACTGAAAGGGATGGAGGAAAGGATATATTATTTTTAGTCTTACCTTAAAAGTATAAAGAGTTAATCTTATCATATTACACTTGGCTGAGTTTATATAAGATAAAAATCACAAACAAGTAATGCACAGTTAGTTGTTACATATTCTTCCCATTACAGTTGACAGGCCCATTAATCACATTGCGTATTTTACTATTAAGAGCTGTAAGGGAGATCAAATCTCTAGTAATTTTTCTTCTCTTTCATTTGATAAGTGTGTTGTTTCACTATGCAGATAAAATATTGTGTCAGTCATAAACAATCCCATGGGTTTTACACTTCTCCAGTTTGAAAATTTATAATGAATGACAAAGTAAAATTCCATGGGAAAATGGATCATTTCCTTTGGCATTAAATTAAGCAAAGTGCATATGTTGTGATCTCACAGAAGAAACTGTCTAGAATGAAGTACCTGTGGATATAAATGAATATGTGAACTCTCCTATTCAAATTATGGTATGGATCATAATAAAAATCACATGAGAATTAGAGAAATCTAATACAGTTTGAAGTATGATTATGGTACACGTGTCAAATAATGCAATCTTCATGAAATGCTACTAGAATTAGTTAGAGTTAGAGTTAGAATAATTTTATTGTCACTTTGAATGTACACTAATTGGTATACATTAAAATTAAATTTTGTTACATACAGCTTTCAAAGAGTCACCACCTCCAATATACACTACATAAACATGAAAAATAAATAAATACAAAATTATGCAGATGCCTACATATATTATATGACACAAAGAAACAACACAGTCTAGTTCAAATGTATACATGTACATGGTGAGAAAAACAAATCTTGCAAGTTTAACAGACAGATGGCATAGGGAACAAAGCTGTTACAGAGTCAGGTAGTCCTACTAGGAATACTTTGAAACTTCTTCCCAGAGGGGAGCAACAGAAACAGACCATAATGTGGGTGTGTGCAGTTTCTAACAATGCTTACAAGCAGTATCCTGAATAAAAGGATGCAAGATTCCTATAATTTTCTCGGCTCTCCTTATCACTGTCTGTATGGACTTTCTATCTGAGGCATTGCTGCCACAAACCAAACAGTGATGCAGTTTGTTACAACAAACAAGGTGAAAAGTGCTTATGCAAAGACTTCAGTAAGCAGACCAATACTTTATTCACTTCAATATTTTCAAATGGTCATAATAGTATAAATGATTACAACTTTAAACAGGTGAAAATGGCAAATACACTCAGTCCTATCAAAATCATCTTCTTAGTAGATAAATCCATGATACAGGTTTTAAATCTCAATTAAATCACATTAAAACTATTTTCAGTTTTATTCTCTAAGTGAACCTTTCATACTGTGGCGATAGATGCCACTGGTCTCATATGATTTGAACATTCTATTCATATGAAGTTCCTTTTTGAAAGAGGAAGATCTTCTAAAGTCTTTTTAAATCATCCTAGACCAATCTGTAAACAATAACTATTCAGATAATAGGTATATTTAATTAGATCATATTTCAGCAAGTATTAATGAAACATGGGTGGGTACCAAACTATTGAGTAACTTTGAGTCCCTGCCAGTTTTTATAGCTAATTTAAGAAAAAATCAGAACATGTTACAGCTGTTACTCTATTTATTTCCAATGCTTTTTTCCTCCTTGTGGTGACAATAGCCTGTGCTGCAGCTGTCTATTTTTTTTATTTGTCCAACTTGTAAGATGGGATCTACCTCCAACTTCTTACGGATTTTGCACAATATTTGCAAAAGAAAATGTGACTGTGTTTCTCAAAATAGCTAGCTGCTATGTACTACCAACACTGTATATGACAGTTTATATAGTAAAAATAATACTGACTGTGATATAAACTTTAAAAGATTTCACAGATGGGAACTTAGTTATGGAATTATATCACTGTCTCATGAATCCAACAAATAATTTTTAAGATTTATAACATTGGAAAACAAGGAAATCTCTTTCCCGAAACCCAAGAGTAGTCATCCTAGATTATTCTAGAAATACCAAATAAAATCACATGAGTAACATGGAAAGTTATTAAGTGGTAGCATTGCTTTTTTCCCATAACTGAATGAAATAAACGTTGAAAAACAGAAGAATTAATGCCACTGTATGAACATATGGCAATGGTTGTCTATATGACATTGAGTGTCAAGAGGTAGATATTCTTCCTCTAAATACTTGACAAAAAGGCTAATTAGAATGCAATCTAAAAATCTAAGTATTTTATGCATACACCAAAATATGGCAGATGAATGGAGATTTGTGTTGTGAAACATTTTATAATTACAATACATTTATTGTATTGTATACATTTATTACATTTATTAATACTACAGTATTAAAACAATTTCCAATGTTATGTTGTGATACACTGAAAGTTGTCAAAAATTTCTGGCCATTTTTTTTTCTTTAAAAACAAAGCAATATTTTTAGTCTTTCAAAATTCCTAGCTACAGTGTCATTTGAAAAAAGACAAATGTTTGGAAACTATAGAATAAGTACCAGGAACTTTGCTTAGCCAGCTTAAAGATGGCAAGGTCGGTGAGGAAGATATAATAGATTATGATCCACCTATAGCAATGCAATGAAACTATAGACTCTTTTGGTGCTTGAAACAAAAAAATCTAACTGGCACATGCTGTTTATTTTTCCCTATCATTGTACCTCAAAATATGAAACTGGAAGTGGCTTATACATCCTGACTGTTCAGTTGGTTATGCTTTTGGTAATGTGCAAGAAATTATTACATTGCCCAATTTTTTTTAAAAAAGTTATTTCTTTATTTGATGTAATTGTTGGGATAGAGGTTGTTTTTCTCTTATGTTTCCCTTTCACTTTTTTTCCTTACATTCTCAGCCTCATTGGTTAATGCAACGATTTCATTAATTTAATAATTCTGTGTGAATATTCTCTCTTTTGTATGCACCCTTAAAATAGAATTCAGTTTTTACCATTCACCAGATGAAGCCTTAATGCTAATAATTTTGAACAGATGTAATTTTCTATTCCTTTTTGTTGGAGACTTCTTCAAGATTGCTCAGGTGTTTAAATTTAAGCATAAGAAATTCCAGATTCAGGGCCAATATAAGCATTGCATGAGAAAGAAAACATCTAAAAGTTTTCATTTCCTCTCCGTAATTCTTTTTACTTTTCCAAAGAGAGAATAATTTTTATGCCATGTTTCATTTGACGACCTGTTAAATTTTATTATTTTGAAATGGAAATAAGCCCTACTGCTTAACAATTGCATCCTCTCTTAAAAGATACAACAGTCACAATTTTGGCTTCTCAAGATGCTCTGAAGATATGGTATCCATAATATATGACTGAAAAAATCATCTGGAATTCATTGACATACTGAGAACTAAATTAAACTTCTTATGCTTGCTAAGTCAGACAGACAGTTTGGGTTGCTATTTATAAATTTTGATTTAAAAAAAAAGTTATGGTATTTGTTTTGCTTTCCTGCCCAATTTAAATTAATGTTCTTTTCTTTACTTTCAAAGATTGTTCCCTTTAATAAGCACCAAGAAATATGGTACATATATATGGTATTTTTTTCCCCTGTGGTTTGCTAGTTTCTAAACTTTCAGCTTGACAATGATTCTGCGTTAACTATTTGCTACTAGCTTCTGTTGGATTCTTAGTCTGATCAAAACATAGTGGATTTATTCTATTCTCTTAGATAAGAACACCCCTTATCAGAAAACAAAACCAAATGATGCAATTCTTAACGCATGTGCATATTATACAAATCTAGTTAATAGACATGCAGTGGAAAAATTATGGGCTCTTGATCTTGTCTAATAATCCTATCCCTCTTGCCATGTGTAAGTGAACAAGAAACATAATCTATAACTAATTATAGAGTAGAAGGGGAGAGAACTTTGGAAAATACAAATAGTCTACATTATTTCAAATGCAGATTGTGCACTTGGTCACCTTTTATTACATTCAGGTCCTTTTTGGGGGTATTAAGGCTTTATGAGCAGTGCCCTGGGTGCTTCTGTAGAAACATACTGTTTTATTTAGGAATGTGATCAATTTCATCTACATAATTCTGTGTGTACTTTAAGTTCAGTTCTAGAGTTCATAATTGTTTTTGCTGATAAAATTCTGAATCTGGTAATTCAGAAAGACAAGTTCCTCTTAGTGGTGGCCCATAGCTACTTCTTAACTAGTAATCATAATAATCAGTGAGGCTGATGGTATACAAACTAATGTCCACAAAGATCTTTGAAATAACTCAATTTTTAATACTTTGTGAAAAGCCTGTAAAATTAGGATAGGTTAAATTTCTGCAAGAAGGTTGTTTCAACTGAAGGTATACACATAGAAAAAGATACCCCTATGAACCTCAACCTCAATTTCTCCTAGGTTATCAGTGTTGAATGAATTGAAGATAAATGAAGGTGTTTCAGCACCTTCATGTGCTAAGCCATGTATAGTTTAAAGATTAAAGCCAACATTTTGACTTGCAATCAGACTAAGAGGCAGCTAGCACAGCAACGCTATCTTTCAACTGGAACTGAAATCCACACATCTGATGAGCACAAAGATTGAACAAGGCTGAATAGTGGAACACCTAATCATATCGTGTTCTCACCCAACCGGGTTCCCAAAGAACAAACACAGACAAAGGCAGCAGCCCCCACCTTTTAAGGTTTAATAACGAATTCTGTTCTGAAGGCTGCTTTCCACTAATTAGCTCCAACAAGAAAGAGCCTTGCTGAGTTGTTTGTCAAGGCTGCCAAAAACCCAGAGATAAGAACTAATTTACAAAATTTTCCAAAGATGAACTAAGATGTCCACCAATTGAGTTTCAGAGCTTCTTTGCTATCTGCAAAGAACGCTTTTCCAAACCTGGCTTTTATTCTCTTGAGGGAGGGGCCATTACCTTGCAGCCTTACTCCCGAGTCACATGTGCTGCTGTAATTGTTCTTTCCTCTGAGCAATTCTTTGTGCACGTGCACTTGGCACAGGCTCCTTGGGAACCTCCTCATCACTGCTGCCAGCTCCCACAATCTCTGAAGGCAGCAGTCCACTCCCTGATGGTCCTGGCCTTTCATCAGAGTCCTCACTCTCCTCAGCCATCTGCACCCGCTAACCACAACATATTGATAAATTAATAAACTTCTGCATTTGGTGGGTAGCATGTTGTTGATAAATCTATAATGATTAGAAATATAATTTTAATGATTCAGTGAGGAAATATTCTGAGATGTCTATTTTAAATATGGCTGTTTAGAAATAAGAAGTTTTTTTCAATTCTTCAGTTTAATTTAATTTAGTTTACTTTACTTTACTTTATTGTCATTGTACCTCATACAATCAAATTAAATGCCATCTTCAGCGTACATTATAACTATAAAAATAAAACACAAATATACATCCTTCACATTCTGTACAATTGAATTGAAAACTTGATATTGCATTAATATTGCACTATACAATAGAATTCAATATAGTTACTGCCCTGGGATAGAGGCTGTTTTTCAGCCTATTTGTCCTTGTTTTTATTATACTGTATCATCTGCTAGATGGTAATAGTTCAAAAAAAAAGGGGTGCCCAGGATAAGATGGATCTTTAAGAATGTTTTGAACTTTCTTAAGGCAGGGGGAGCTGTAAAGTTCTTCCAAAGAGGGGAGAGGGTAACCAATGATCCTCTGGGCAATTAACCCTCTGGAGTGCTGTCTTATCTGCCATTGTGCAATTGGCAAACCATACACAGGTGCAGTAAGTTAAAGTAGTCTCTATGGTACAGTAGTAGAAAGTCATCAGCAGTTTTTCATTCAGTTGTTGTTTCCTGAGAAGTCTCAGGTAGTAAATCTCTGCTGGGCCCTTTTGACCAGTGCTGCAATGTGACTGCCCCAGGTCATGTTCTCTTTTAAGAAACTTAAAACTGGCCACTTGCTCCACTTGGTCTCCATTGATAAGCAAGGGCTGGATGTCTGGGCTATTCCTTCTATTGTCCACTATAAGTTCCTTGGTCTTATTGGTGTTAAGGACCAAGTTATTGTCTCCACGCCATCAAAGCAACTGGTCCATCTCACCTCAATAGGCAGACTCACACACACCCCGGAGATGAGTCGCACCACTGTTGTAACTTCTGCAAATTTAGTAATAGTATTACTAGTGTGAGTGGGAATACAGTCATGCACATAAAGAGTATGGAGTAAAGGGACTCAGCACAAACCCTCTGGTGTACCAGTGTTAAGTATAAGGGCTGAAGAGATATGATTACCTAATCTGACCCTCTGAGAGCAGCCAGACAGGAAATCCATAATTCAAAGGCAGATTGAATTAGAACTGTTAAGTTTGCATGAAGAGTCAGATGCGAAGAGCTTCAGTGAAGAGTTTATTAAGTGACTACAGCTCGAATGGACCCGACTTGGCTGGGCTACGGCTGCTTCTTATAGCCAGTAGCCGTAGTTGCCAGCCAATCAGAGTGCAGGGTTTTCCCACACTATTTAAACCAATCCTATTTGACATTTTACAAGAACAATTCAAACTAAACCAATGACATTCAAAGCTACATACATAACAAGAACTTTCCCAGTTCAAACATAATATGCATCACCAACATCACTTTTAATTTGTAAATACACTGTAAAAAATACCAAGTAGCCTTTCTGTGATTCATTTTACACACATAACATTTTGTTGGGTATATTAGTCACAAAAGTATGAATTTTTGTTGCATACTTCGTGTTATGTATGTAGGTTTGAATGTTATTGGTTTATTTGAACTGTTCTTGTAAAATGTCAAATGGTATTGGTTTAAATAGTGCGGGAAGAATCCCTGCACTCCCATTGGCTGGCAGCTACGGCTGCAGGCTATAAGAAGCAGCCGTAGCCAAGCCAGAACGGGTCTATTCGAGCTGTAGTCACTAATAAAGTCTTTTGCTGGAACTCCTCGCGTCTGACTCTTCATGCAAACTTAACACTTCGTATGTTCTCTATGAAGATATTAAAGTTCAGCACAACTGGATATTTGCAATATCTGTACCTATTCAACACAGGAGAATCTCTAGGAAACATTAAAGTAACCTGGGACTGGTTTAGAAAAGCAGAAACCTCTTTGTAGGAAAAGGAAACTAGAAAGGTACAACATGGTATTGTTTATATCTTCTTTTAACAAGAATGTAATAAGACAGTTATTTATTATTTCTTAACTTTCTTCTGCAAAAATGTTTTTAAGTGAAATTTTATTCATTTAAATAAAAATATAAATTTATATAAAATAAAACTAACCTGGATGAAGGAGAATGGAAATTCTATAGTTTATCCATCACATGGGAAAAATATAAATTTTATATGTCTTGAGACCAGAAAAAAATATTTTTTTCTTCAGCATATGAGGTTTAAATTTTGAGATAGATATCTAATATATATTCATTTTTCTACATAATTTCTAAAAGTAGTTTCAAATGTCATTTGAAATGTACTATATTCTATACTAGTATAAGCCTCACATCATCTTTTCAGAACAAAATATTTTGCAATTGTGAGTCATAGTAAAATGGAGATTATCAGCATGTAATTCCTCATTTGTTACTTAATTATCCTGAAAGCCTTGGATGGAAAATAAATCAGTTAATAGCAATAGTAAATAAAAACTGGAAGAAAACATTGTAATAATTAATAATGTAGAATAGTCTAATTATAAAATATGAATTAGTATGTGTTAACTGAAAAACATACACACAAACTCTCAAACATACATGAGCTATAGTTACAAATTATGATTGTACTGATTATGATAAAAAAGTAATAGATTATAATACTGACAGTGACAATTTCATTTTTTTAGGGATACAGTATATTATAACTCAGTGCATTTGGGAAAACAAATGCAAAATTTAAGAAGAACAAAAATAATAGTGAAGTCATGCTAAATGATACAAAATATTCTATTATTTCCCAACAGAAAACAAGCAAATGCTTTTGGGGATAAGTCATTATATCTCAGTCTGTTCCATGTAGCTTGTGAAAATAATGTATTGTATTTGTTTTCTCATATGGATTGTAAGAAATCAATCCTGACACCACAGAAGGCAGTTTAGAATTAGTCAACAATTCAAAAATGCACGATGCCCCACTTCCAGGATTATAATTTTTGCAGACTATTACAATAAAACTTGTGTAGTCATAAACATAACCTCAAGATATATTAAAACATGTAAATATCATACTCTTAGTGTTTCTGAGATATGAAATGTAAGATTAACTGAATAAGGCCATTCATTTTTTCAAATGAATGTAAATGTATTCAACAATTCAAAGCAATGCATAGTTTATTATATGCACAATATACTAATAAATAGCCATGTATTAAAAAATAATGAGATTTTCTGATAAACACATCCTGTGGTGGATTGGGTCATAAAAGATATTAAAAATAAGGAGAAGATTTTGGATAAAATCTAATTAAAATACAAAACCTTATTATATTTCTGAGATACAATAAATATTTTATTAGTTAATTGTAAAAAGCACAAGTGCAATAAAAAGTCATTTAAAATGTAAACACACAAGGAGTGTTTTATTTAACTACAATAATGTTAATATTACAAGTAGAAAGTAAATTGGTTAGGCCAAAACTATTGGAACTGACACTTTTTTTTTACAGTGAGTTATGGTCTTTGTTATCCATTTTTAAAACTTCCACTGTTAAGATTGTTTTTAAAAAGGTTCTGAATAATGCTGTTTGCAGCTCTTAATAAAGAATTGTGAGTTCAGATGCCTTTTGGGTATTCCCCCCCTCAAAAATAGACAATAAGAATCAAAAAGGACCTCAAGTTTCACCTCATCCAAACAAAGGTGAGATCAATAATTATAAACAGAAAAGGAATATTTTAATAATATGCTTTCCAGCAGTTATCTAGATTTTTGTTTTGATACTTTAGGCCCAAAGGCTATACTTATATCTAATAACTTCTTCATTATGTCTTGTATCCAAACAGGTATGTACAAAAGAATTGCATTGCACCACTGAGTACCACTGTATTTTAAATGTACAAAGCAGGGGATATCAGATCAATATTTCAATATGTGAATATTCAATTCCCTCCTTCCCTCCTTCCAATTAGGAAAGTTTGCGGAAGGTCAAAACCAACAATTAATAATTAATAAAATTAGTAACATTCACATCAACCCAACCAAGGAGAAGATGGACGCACATACACAATACTTAGTACATTAATATACTTATGTATTTGTCATGGTCTTTATTTCATAATTTCCCCTGCCCCGTTTGCTCCCATGTCATATAGGAAGTCTATATCAGAATCAAGACAGTGGCTATAAACAAACCTTGAAGTAATGTCCCTTTTTTACATGCATTGTAATGGATGAAAAAAGGAGTGGGATGTTCATTCCCTAATTGTCACTGCTGTTTGATTTTTTTTAAAATTTCCCCTGAGGACATCTCTGTAGTTTTGTAACAGAAAGAAGATGGAGATGGTGTAATCCATTTTTCTCTTTCCCTATATAAACGGGCTTTTCTTATATATTGTTGTGTAGTATGGATTGGTAAGATATTAGACCTTTTTCTAAAACAAGTTTCTGAGCTTCTCTCCCTTTCTTGCCTCCTACTGTTTTTCTCTGTTGTTTTTCATTGCTTGATGCAGGGAGTGTTATCTCTTCCTTTAGAGGTATTTGGCCAGCTTCAAGGTCAGCCACCTGTAGATGGTACTATTCATATAAATGCTTGAAAGCTGATAGCCAAGAAGTGTAAACAACACATGGACTTGATGAAAGATATGAGTAATTGCAATAGTATGCTATATATGCTTTGAAAGCCTTCCTAGGGATGAACTTCAGGATAGCCCTGACACTCAGCAAAAGCATTATGCACTAATTGGATATAATCTGGAGAACATTCACTGTTGCCCTGTCAAGGATAGAACTGTCTGTTCTGCATTCACACTTCTCTATTGATATTGCCATGCTTTGTTTGGATTCTTTGCCTGTGAATATTTTTTCTGCTTTATTAAACATTATTTTATTTTACTTTGTTGTGTTCAATACATATTTTCAGCTTCTTCATTTGTTTGTTACTTACTTTCAAAACTATAACACATTGTCCATACTTCGCTATGGTCAAACAACATTTGAGCTTACATTCTTCTTGTGAGGGATGAAGAATACCACAATTGTCTTTCTGTGACACTTCTATCTAGGAGCAGCATCATAAGCTATTTGAGTTGTTTCCATAGAATTGAATCTTTAAAGGGTTTTGCTGGAATGAAGGATTTCAGAGTAATTGCAGTCTGCTGCAGACCTCTGTGCGCCTTCACAAAGGTGATGCAAGAATCTTGGGCCCCACCCATAAGGATTCCTTTTACACTTTTTGTTCCCTTTGAAAATAATTTCAAAAACAGATTCTTCAAATTGAAGAATGGCAAGGAAAAAAACACGATTTTTGGGGGTGTGCAAAAACTGGAAATAATGCATTGATAACTGCTATACCTCTGTTATAGTAAGGTCTTCTAATATTCTCACAAGTGCTAATCCACTTGAATTCTGAAGAAAAAAAAGAAAAAGAAAAGGTCCCCTGTGTTTTTTTACCCACTGCATTTGGAAAGCCAAGAATGTAATTATGTGAAATGAATCGTCCCAAATTTTCCGTGTAAGCTAAACTAGACAGAGCAGATGTCTGCCTGGCCATAATTTATGTCTCAATGTTCCTATTTTCAGACTTGCAAACCATTATTCTTATGTATATTTTGCATTGAAGTGCATGACTCACCAAGTATCTGTGAAACTTGTATTTCTGCTATTATAATACCATAAGCATGACAGTAAGTCAGCATCTGGAAACATGTGACAAAAGAGTTGTCTTGTTAGTTTATAGCTGCAAAAGAGAGTATGGGACATGAATTGTTTCATTGTGCCATTTCCTTTCATTGACCTGGCAGATTAATATACAAATACCTCATTTTATACAAGTATGCTTCCTTGATTTATGTTGTGCATAGTGGCGCCATCATATGCAACCTGATTGAGTGCTGAACTGCTGATGAGCACCATTTGCTATGCAGATCCACTAATATTTCTCTACAATATTGTTGCTGCCTTTATAGTGATTGGCAGCAATATGCTGAAAATTGGCAGACCTCTCTGGCAAATATCTACACATGAGCAGATTACTATATGCATTAGCAAAGACTTCATGAAAACAACTGATACATAAATATAAACACATAAAAATTACTGAGAATATTGCAAAGATATCTATAAATCAGCTCTACAGTCTCTGACATAGTAGATATGCCTGTACAGTATAAGGTATGTATATGTAGAATACATCAGTAGTGATATATCAATGCAGAGGTTATTCTAAGATAGGAGTATGTTATTCATGTCAAGATAATTTTGGTTATTTTCTAGGAATCTTCTAGCAATTCTAGAAACCAGAATCCTAATACATTTAGAAAGTACCAGTTTGAGGAAAATTGTATAAATAAGAATAAGAAGGCAACAATAATGACAATGATGATGATGGTGATGATGATCTATCAATTCTTAAGATTACCTAGGTATAATTTCTCCAGAATGATTTGTCTCCCAACATGGTCCTTTAGGTCTTCTCAATGTAAAGGTAAAGTTCTCCTCACACATACGTGCTAGTCATTCCTGACTCTAGGGGGTGGTGCTCATCTCAATTTCTAAGCCAAAGAGTCAGCAGTGTCTGATGACAATTCCATGGTCATGTGGCTGGCATGACTTCTTCTACACCATTATAATTGTATCCATCCATCTTGCTACTTTTGAGATTGTTTTTTTTTCTCTTTCTCTTCCTGTTTATTTTTCCCAGCATTATAAAACTTCTCGAGAGATATAAAGTCCTGGCATTTTGCTGATCCTTGCCAGGAACATATCCCTACCACAATGAGGCAGTGCAGCAGGATTTGAGGGGGGAATCATTGGTCATAAAATGCTTTAAAGTTTCTCTCTGTGCTATTTAAGATTTATCAACAAGATTGTTTTTTATATGTTGCAATATGCTGAAAGGGCCATATTAGTAGATTGTGGATTTGAGATTTGTTTTTAAAGCAGAGGATAATTAAAATGAGTGTGGGCTATAGAGAAAGTCAGAAAAGCTGGGATCTCTAGCAGGACTAAAGCTGAAGTTAAAAAGATGAATAGGATTGGATCTGGTTCATTCTTACTTGTGAGACTGCCAAGAATTCCCATGATTGTAGATCAGCCTGGGAAGTGAACAAAACCAACAGCAAATAAATACATTCAAGAAGATAATGGCAAACTACTTGCATCTTGCTGACAAGAAAGTGACTTGAAAGTGTCTATGAAACCAACAGGAACCAAGCACTATTCAAAGAATTTATATTACTTTTAAAGCTTTAAAGCTATAAAGCCAAATGATGGCCTAAGGAACCATATTCTTAATGCTGCTTTTACAAGTTTGGAAAAAAGGAATTAAAGAAGTAATTTTAGTTTTAGTCAGAATGGATTGTTTTATCTCGCTGAGCTCATTATTTCCATCACTGAGCTATGTTTGCTTAAATGCTACTCTTTACATACATATATGTGATGTCATATTTTGGCATTATTATAGTTAGGAACAGATACTTACTAATTCTCAATGTCTATAGCACAGTAAAATACACTTGAATGGGTCATAACATTTCTTTCTTTTTTAATCTGCTAACATTTCTCTTACAACTAACCCCCCTCTTTAAGTGCTTGAATCATAAGAAAAATCATCAACATTCATTCTTTTAAAACCACTGCCACTGGAAGGTGAGATACAAATCAAATTAAATTAAATTTAAACTGAGGACTTTGCTGACAATCTCATGGTATCCTATTGCATGCCACTTTTATGCAACCTTAGTTGATACCAAAGTATCTCCAGTCAGGTGCATTCTTGCCAGTCTTCAAAGAATGACACAATAGTCTTTGTCACCTTGTTATTAAAAGATGGGAAGTCTGCAGTTTTATTTTCATACTGCTTGGGATGAAGTGTCTTCCCGACCAAATTGCCTTGTTTTATGCAAAGTTCAGTTTACAGCCAAATGGCAGAACATAGAAAAACTGAATAAGCTGAATTAGGTGAATCCTGCACCCTATTTCTTGCTAGCTCTTCCAGAGAAATTGCTGCTGGATGGAGGAAAACCTTTATAAAAGTAGTGTGACCCTGTTTTTTGCCATCTGAATGGTAATGCTTGATTGGAAAATCAATGAAGTGCTGTGAGAATTGCACTTCAGTGTTGCAGACAAGCCACACAAAAATCCAACTTTTCACATGAGATGAAGATTGCCTTTGGTTCATTTGCTCTCTTAAGACACATTAAAATCGAATCTATCACCCCATTTGGCCATCTGTCAACCTTCACCACACAGTCAACGGGGAGACTTTGTTCTTCCATCACCAGCATTGGAGAATGTTTTGTTATTTTAATAAATGGTTTTAGGCCTTAGAGACAGAAATAAATCAAACCAATTTATAAACCCTGAAAATGTTAGCTTCAGGGTTCACCCCTCCCCCCAAAAAACCCTATGGAGGATTATGTATGGATGGCTTGCTGTAAAGGAAGCAGTTTTAGCAGTTTCTTAAAAAGAAAAAAAATGGAAATAAAGAAAATTAATGCAGTGTTCTCTGCCCTTAAATACTTAATAAATGGAAAACTAAATTATATGTCAAATGTAGAACTATCCCAAAAAGTTTATGTTAAGCATAATAACAGATCATGGTAAATATGTACATATAAACTCACTTTCTCTCTCAGAGACAAATTTTGTGTGCTAGTTGTTCATATCTTTATTTTCATGATAAAAAGTATCTATCTCATCATATTTAATGTTAAAGTGGTTTAAAGACAAAGATAGGCTAAAACTTTGTCAATAGTGTACTTTGTGAGTCATCCATTTCATAGTTACCTATGTCTTTGCTATGTAAAGATGTTTATCCCATCCAGATTTAGCTTCTATCATTGATTGATTTCAACAGTCCTATTCCGATCGTATTCTGCCATATTGCATGCTGTAGTTGAAGTCAAAGTATATCATATCATATATCATATATCATAACAAACCTTAATTACTTAACAAAATGGGCATGCAACTATGTCACATTTACCTTTTAAAGGATCACTATGAAAAATTTTTCTGGACCAACAGTATAAAGGTTCTAGAGAGAAAACTAACACTGAAATATTAAGTTCGAGGATTTTGTGAAAAAGGAAAAACCAGGAAAGCTCTTTCTTCTGATGAAGCGCTCTCTCTCTCTCTCTCTCTCTCTCTCTCTCTCTCTCTCTCTCTCACACACACACACACACACACACACACACACACACACTATAAACTGATCAACAATTGATCTGGCTGAGACAGACTGGCATAGTCAAGAAAGGTCTTGTTTTCCTGGTCCATGTCCAATATAGTTAACAAGACCAGTACCTTACCATTTCCACAAATTCCTTGCATATAGATTTTTAAAAGTTTTATTATCTGGTACATAATACCTAGTATTATTGGCTAACTTACCAAGATATACTGTGTGTCTTGACATGTTTAGAGGGACTGGGGGAGTTTAGAGCTCCTGTCCAAGATGGCTATTGAACAGTAAGAGGTCTTTTCTCTCTTGTCAACAATCTGATGATTTTGCTGCAAAGCTGGTTCTCTGGCAGTACTGTTCCTTGGATTTGAATGAGAAACACTTAGGAATGACCCAAAATGGCTTTTGGATAGTCATGGACCTGTCTGGGAAAGGAAGTCTTGTAGATTCCAGTTCCCTTTGGTAGTGGTTGGAAAGTCACTGGCCATCTATTTTCAATTTGAAAGTTCATTTTCTTAAGCATGCCTGAGTTTTAACTTTGCTTTTTGAATTTTCTGTTTTAGTCTGCTTTTTATCTTTAAAGCAGCCTGACTGCTGATTTATTTAACCCCCTGCTGGACTTTAGCTGTTCCTTTTCTTCTGTTTTTCCCTTTGATTTATGCTGTTAATTTGAATAACTTGCATTTCTCCATAAGAAAACACAGTGTGTCCCTGGATGGTGAAAGTGATTTTATTTGATTTACATTAATATTGGACTCTCACCAGACAATCTTTGCATTTTTTAAATTTGCAAAATACTTGAAGTTTATTTTTTTAATGTATCTTTTAATCGTGGATTGAAAAAAAATCTTCCCTGTTTTTTTCTAGTTCTAGTTTTTGTTTCCAGGCTAGGTTATATCAAGTAACAGATTATAGAAAATTAAGGATGGTTAATATCCAGAAAAAGACTTTATGGTAACATGCAATTTTTAGTTGAAACCTTTTTTTAAAAAAAGTTTGATTAAGTAATAATGGTTGTGGAAAATATTCAGATGAGTGCAGTTCTGGATAATTAGATTCACAAAAGGAATATGATTCAACATCTGCAGACCCATTAGAAAGTCTAGAAAGAGTTATGGACTACACAGAGGTGATGCATACTCCTCTCTGAAGTTCAAGCCTGCATTATTTTACAATAGCAGGAGCTGTCTGAATGGAGAAGTGGTCAACTGGTTTTTCTTAGAAGGAATGAAGAACATTGGGGAATGGGTCTGTAACATTTAACTGGAAATCACTTTCATCTGGACTTTGTTGGGAAGATAGATCACGGAGACTGAATTTTTATATTTAATTAGGCAACAATTGTTGAGAAATTATATTAAAACACAGATGTGGATATTTGACTCAGGATGAATTACTCTTAACTGTTGGGATAGTTTGGGATAGATAAAATGCCATGGTAAATTTTCTATGACTTGATTTCGATGACAGTTTGTTAGCAGTGGGTTTTGAAACTTTAAACCTTGGCTTTTTTATTATTATTATTCTTTCTGTTAATTATTTTGCCATTAATATAGTATATGGATGACATGTTAATAATTTGCAAATAGACTTAGTAGTTTAAAAAAAATTCTTGGTGTGTTTTTCAAGGAGTGAGAAACTAATATTGTACTAATGTATTGATCAGTATTCTACTGGGAGATAATATATGTATATGTGTTGGGTTTTTTCTTTTTTAATACACCTTTTAAAAATTGTTTGTTTTATGTTTTTTCTTTGTTTTTTAAAAATTTGCTGGAGTTTCATCTTTTAATTTTTTTTGAATAAAATAAAAAGTTTTTTAAAAGAGGGACATTTGCTAGGTAATATGGCAATAATGTATAGATTGATATACAGATTAAAATACATAATTTTAAATTACATGAGTTTTGGAAGTAAGTTGGTAAATTTTTGGAACATGAGACCCATGGGGAAAAATCCCTATTCTACATCTTGGGAATATAATAGCCAAAATCTGCCATTTCACTACTGAACTTTGATGGCTTGATTTCATGCTATTTTGGCATTGAGCATATTAAGAAGCTCAAGGGTGGAAATAAAAGCAGTTTCTCTCTCAGAAGTTATCTGTCTTCATCGCCATTCTTAAAAATTCCTCCAAAACCCCAAAAAGCCTTTGCTGAAAATAGTAAGTCCCATTCTTTTTCTGTTCCATGTTACATCCAGCCTTTGAAATTGTTTTGAACCCTTATCCTGATTCATTCTAGCTATGAGATGCCTTTGATGCTTTGTAAGCTCTTTGAAGATCATGGCTTTTACTATAGAAGACAAATGACTAAATATCAGGAAAATCCTACTAGAACAACTGAACTTTATATGGCCTTGATCAGAGTCACTTTAATTGAGAATGAGGTGTGTATTGACAACTATTTAACATCAGTTTGAATGTGATTGGTTAATTCTGAACACAGCCACATCCCTACTTATGTGACTATGTACATGCTTATGCAGACATTATTCTACATTTTTTGTTGTTGTTTTTGCTCCTGAAAAGATTTCAGTTTATTTTTCAATTGAATTGTACATCTTGTATGTTATATTAGCAATAGCACTTAGATTTATATACCGCCTTACAGTGCTTTACAGCCCTCTCTAAGCAGTTTACAGAGTCAGCATGTTTGGGTCCTCATTTTACCAACCTCAGAAGGATGGAAGGCTGAGTCAACCTTAAGCCTGGTCAGATTTGAGCTGCCAAATTGCAGGCAGCTGGCAGTCAGCAGAAGTAGCCTGCAGTACTGCACTCTAACCAATGTGCCACCGTGGCTCATAACATATAACATATAAACTAGAGTGATTTATTTTGCTCTGATTTTTTTACATCACAAAAACCTGGCATTTTAACAGAGGTGTGTAGACTTTTTATATCTGCTGATGATAGACACTTGTTTTTTAAGTATGAAAGCAAGATTTTTTTTAAAAAAAGTCATAAAAGACATGGATCTTACTATAGCAGCTTTTCCTTTGCTCCTCCTTTTCATCATTTGATCTCATATTTTTAACATGTCATCTTTCCCTGCTTCTCTGACACTTATGCAGATTTAAGTGTCCTAGTGGTCAATGAATCTCTATGTGGTCCCCTATACAGAAAAATTCTATTACTTTTATTTACCCTGTTATGCTTTTTAACAAAAGAAGCTGTCAGTTGCAACAATTTTCTCTGCCTCTACCATGATGACTTATACAACAGACCTAATTAGTATCTCTGAACTCTTAAACCAATATTTTGTAATCTAAACATCTAGGATTACAGTAGGTGTCTTGGAAGGCAAAAAAAAACCTTCTGAATCAATCTAGTTACATATTTCTCTCTTTGCAACTTCAAATATATTGCTGATCCTCACTGGTTTTCAAAGTCCTATAATACTATGTATATGTTTGTACAGAGGTATTTGGCTTCCATAATGAAAAGAATGTCCTAGATATAAAGTCGGTATGGTTATAGCAGCCCAGTTAAAATTAATGGCTCTTAAATTAATTTTGATTAACATTATTCTATTAATCCACTAGATTCAGTGAATAATATATAGTATGTTTAAATAACTGCAGAGCAATAGAGTTCAGTAGGATTGTATAGCACCCTTAATTCTATCTCTATTTGAAAAATAATTGAAGCATAAAAATAATATTATGGTAGAAACAAACTGTGTTATACAACTTTTCTGAGAAAAATTATGTGTGATGTTAGCTATAAATTAAAAGATACATTACAAACTTAAAATTTCTACTCCAGAAAAGAAAGGTGCCAAAATGTCTTGATCTGGACCATGTACCCAATTAACATAGAGTATTTATCTATCCCGCACTGTTAAATACATTTACAAACATGATGAGTATGGTCAATGTTTTCTTTATCTCTGTATTCCTCCACTCCTAACTTATAAAATTAAAACAATTGTGCACTATAATGTATTTAATAAATAGTTTTCACAGCAGGGTTTGGAAATGTAAACATGAGAAAAAGACAAAAGATAATTGTCTTTTCTTTTCAGATGGGGAGGGCTGAATTTACTCCTTTTCCTAATCTATATGGACATTTTATGTTTTATCTGACAAGTTAAAAATAGGCATAATGAAAACAAGACAAAATCTTGCAAACAATATATACCCCTTGGCTACCTTTTCTGAAGGAGTAAAGTCTCTCTTGCATTAAATTATCATTTATTGCTACTTGGGATAATGGAAGAACATTATAAAAGATAATAGAGATCATTTCTGGCAGATTAACACATATATGACAGCTTGTTTTTTAAGCAGATTAGAAGCATTCTTTATTAAGTATTAAGTCTACACAAAGAGCTGATAAATCACAATCATATCACCATCAGTTATCGTCATCATTATTAAAATTAATTGTGTCTCAAGTTTTTTAAAAAAAAATATCCTGATGTAATCATTCCTGAAACTTTAAAACAGGATTCATGTCATAGTAATATCATGAATAATATGCTGACAATACAACATTTGATGGGAATTTCTTACAATAATATTAGCTACATACAGAACTATCCAAAAATGTTATATTAAAAATACAAATGTATTTTAATCCAAAATTAAAAGTAAAAAACTGAAAGCATACAAAAATGATCTGTTACTATGCATATGTCTTGTCTGCTTATCTTTTTCCATCAAAATTAGGAAGGAAGGAAAGATTCTAGGGAAAGCTTCACTATCCCAATTGGCTCCCAGAAATGTTCATAATTGACTTGTGCACTGCTCCCTGACAATTCACTCCTTACTAAAAGATCCTATAAGGTTGCCATGAGGTCTGGGGCTGGACTGCATGACCCAATAAATGTTTGACACTCTTCTGCCAAACTACGATGTATGTCTGTTTCTTTTAAACTAAGGAGACATTTATAGCATCTCACTTGTTTAAATTAAGAAGGAATTTGAATTACAGAGGACATAAATGAGGAAAGCATCTGGCAGTTGGCTGGTAATTTAAAGGGTAATTTGGTTAAAACACTGAAAGACATTTAGGCCAAGGCATTATTATATGACATCAATGCATAGCAAATCAAGTCCTATTTTTCTAAGGTATTTTTGCTTCTAAGAGTTTTGTATTTTTCTTTTCCTTGAACTTTTTCCTTGTGGTTTTGAAATATTTAACATTTGTTTAATTTCTTTGTATTAGACAAGATACAAATGGTGGAGTCTGTAGAAAATAAATGTACTTTTAATAGCCATGGTACGTGAATGAATTATAATGCAAAATCTGATTATCTTCTCTTTTAAACCTTTCTTCGGCATTAACTAGGCAATCTAGTCACAAGGGACAAAATTCTGTATTAGAACTAACAAGGATTTTTGTGTAAGCAAGAAAAGTCACAGCCCAACAAAGATATAAAAATTACTACTAATGTTCATTCTATTTCCTTGATCATCCATTGTCTTTGCCATGTCATGGAAACTCTTACTCATATTAAGATAGAATTATCATTTCAAACCACTGCATGAGATTCATATATTACCTTGTGGCCCCTTGATTCTCAAATAAAGGGACATGAATTAAATAGCTTGAGGGGGATAGTTTCTCTTTCACACAATACCACTTGCAAATCTGGAAAAATAGACCCCAATATTCCAGTTATTAGATGGCCACTTATAGTGTTTGAAAAATGTGGGCAAATTGCATAATTGCATGTAAATTTGATATATCCTCACCATAATATCTTTTTGGATGTAGTTTTCAGGTTGCTTTCATTTTTATCCTGTTATTTAAAAATAATTCAACTCAGAAGGGCTTATTTTTGGAATATCTCAGCACTATGATCATAATTAAAAATGGATTGATAGATTGTAATAGCACAGTTCTGGGATATGTTGCCTCAGGTAGCATATCAGTAGAACTGCAGACAAACTCTGCTTCAATATAAGTGTAGGAAGTTAGCACCCACCCCTCTCCTAGAAAAATGAAATATCCTAGGAAATATTAAAAAGGCAGAATATTTCCCCTAAAAGAGAAGTAGAAACTCAGAAAGGCAGTTGTTCTCCCCCCACCTTTGTTAATGGGTGGGCCATTAAGGCCTGGGCCAGAGTATTCTTCATTACAAAACCCATCTCACTACAGGGTCTGGGAAGATTGTATCAGCCAGCACTCAGGTGAAGCCATGTGGTCTAGACAAAGCCTACAAAGTTAGCTAAGACCTCCGCCCCTGGGAGTCTGACAGCCAGTGGGATACATTTCTTACACAAAAAACAGGAAACACTAAGCTGTGGCCCAACAGAGGGTATAAAACTAAGGGTCTCTCAATATCTTGCCCCTCTTTTCCTTCATCCAACACAATGAAGCATGTGATTGTCCTTTTCACTTTGGAGCTCCAAGCCATGTGTTCCTGTCTACCATTAAACCATCTTTCCAAACAGCCTCCATATTTCCAGTGTCTTTTTTCCCATTTGGAACTGAACCCAGAAGGATATTTCTTCCAACATAAGTTTCACTGACTTGTAATTGTAACTGACCTCTTTCAATAGAGGCATAAGCACTGGGAACTTTGAATTCCTATCAATGCAGGAAACAGCAATTATACTTTTCCAGATATTTGTTCTGAAAAAGATGTAGGCTGCTTGTGGGATTTAAAATTCAGGTCATTTGGCAACAATGAGTTACCAACTTTATCTCTATTTCTTCAAACACCTCCCACCCTATTCTTTTAATTCCTTATTTTTGGTTAGACCATTCAGGTAGCGATAGAATTCCAACTATGGAGAGACATGTGTTAAAGGCTCTTTTTCATTTCACTGAACTATGTCAGGAATCCTTGATGTTTTTAAACTAAGATAAAGTACAGCATAATGCAGGCTACAAAGTTTTAGTTGCTACATTTCCCAGGGGTATCTGGAAAAATCTTGACCCTCTATTGCAGGGCTGTCAAACTCATGGCTCATGGCAAACTCACGGGCCAGATGCATCACTTTCTGGCCACACCCACACCCAGTTTAGCAAAAGGGAAAAAAGTTGTGATACATCACATGACATCACCATGATGACACAAGTTTACACCTGCTCTATTGCTAAATGTCAAAGAAAGAGAAGCAGGAGGAAAATAACTTCTTCCAGAAACAGTCAGGACAGGTAGAGTTGGTTTAAATCAGTGTTTCTCAAATTTTTCAACTTTAAGTTGTATCAATTTGAACTCCCAGCATTCTCTAGCAAGCCATTCTGCCTGGGGAATTCTGGGGATTGCAGTCCACACAACAAGCCATTCTGCCTGGGGAATTCTGGGGATTGCAGTCCACACAACTTAAAGTTGACAAGTTTGAGAAACATTGATTTAACACCAAGACAGCAACCTCTCTTGATTTGATGCAGATGTGGTTTAAACAAATCTGTGAAACAATTCAAGGGCTGACAATGTTTAGAAATCATTCCATAAGTGAGAAAGCTGGTTCTACCAGTTCCTAATTTAAATTTCTTTCCTGAGCAGGTGGCTGGTTTAATGACCTAAATGTCCTTTCCAACTCTACAATTCTGTGATTTTAAAATGAGATTGCTTTAGAAATAAATCAAGAGTTACAAACTCTAGTTTTCATCCCTTGAATGCACCTTTCTGTAAAAATCTATCTTAAACCAGAAACATTAATGAGAATGGTCAGCTCTATGTTATATTTGTTACCAATCTTCCAAACAGAATACTAGGAATTAAAAGGAATATCAACCAGTTTCTATATTAATCTTTAGCTGGCTCTTGATAAAAAAAATGAAGCAGGAGTCAGCAGGTTTAAGCTGCATATAGGACTAATTAAGTTGGTTTGGAAGGAATACTTTTTCTGAGCAGAAAAGTAGAATGTTGTATTTAAAAATATAAAGTTGGATTCAGCTTAAAGGGAGCCTCTGGGCAAAATGACTTGTAGTGAGCCTTGATGGACTATAATCAGAGTGCCTGTCTCAGACTATTCCTTTAATTTCCACAGTACAGCAAAGCCACTAGATTGGAGGCACTTAAAAATGAAAAGAGTGGTTACTGGTCTGGCACTGTGAAACCCAGTCATAGGCTATGGGCCTGGCAACAGCTGAAGGTTTCCAGATACTGATGAAAAGCTTGATAAAGAATGTCTCTGTCAAAATATAATTATAAGGTGGTGAGAGAGTTTTAGGTAACGCTATGCCAACATTTTGTAAATGTTTCCTTCTCTGAAAGATGATAGTGAATTTCTTTCCAGTTTCTCTTGGAGATTATTTTGAGATGGATGCAGAGATGATGTTACTTTATTGTTAGAGAAGGTTGGTGTTACTGGTTTCCTGTTATATTGTTCAGTTGGTGGGCAGGGAGAGCAATGGAAGGGATTCCAATCTTAATTTAATTTCTTGGGTTTTAATTGAAGCCAGACTATGATTATTATACTTGTGCAGAATTATGAATCTCAGACTTAAAAAGTGCCTTGTAGTGTAGACAACAATGTTGCATGAAGCTATATCTTCTGAAGCTGAGTTGACTTTAAGCTGAACCTTCAGTTCCTGGAATGACACATGATTCAGGAAAATATGTATTTGAGTTTAGGAGGCACTGTCTCCTCCAAAGTATCTTGCCACGGCCAGTCAGTGCCTCCTTAACTCAAATGCATTTTAATGTGGAATCATGAGGCTATAGTATGATTCCAAGGCAAAGAAGCAGCTTTTTTAAGGAGTGGGTGTGGTGTATGTAAGTTACTAGTGATGATTAGTAACTTTCCTGGTTTGGACCCAAACATCCAGGGATGAGTGGATTTTCATAGTCTAGCTATGTTAGTTCCAGCTCAAGGAGGCAATAGTCTCTTTAGAAAATGAATGCAGAGTTAGACTAATCATGTACAGATATGGTTATCATGTACAGATAAGGTTATCATGTACAGATATGCTTATACTGAACTTTTGCTACATTATATAGTTCTAGAAGTATAGGATGACATTTCTGCCTAGAATGAAATGGAATGAAACTGAGAAAGTGGTTCAGTTTTTTATTGTTAAAAAAATCAAGCATATAATTTTTCACCACTGGTATGGATTTTTCTGGTATGTATATTCTCCTCCTCTCACTCTTCCTCTCATACAAAAAATTGTAAATTAGTTAAAGGTATGGATTGTGACCTTTCAAGCTCTCCTCAAAGCTGCCCAGCTGCTGATGGGGTGATATGAAAGCTATTTCCTTTATAATGAGATACCAAGTAGATATGTCTTCTTTTAGGACCTGGCATTTAAAAATACATTTACTTCTATTATGGACTAGCCTAATCTGCAATAACTAATGCTTGTGACGTATTGGGAGAGCAGATGTTTTAGACAATGTGCTGGCAGTAGCACAAAGCAGGAACAAAGTTTCTTTCATTATTGACTTAATATCTACAAACAGTTGTAAAAGTTTTCTTATCTAAGTGATTTATTGCAGAATTTGGCAATGATTTACCCTAATGTAAATTGCCTATTATTTTTCTCCCCACGGTGAAGTTGAGTAAGTAATATGGAAAAATAAGGGGGAAATGGACACCTTGATCTCTTCCATCTTCAACGCCCAACACCTGTTCACCTTATTTGAAGCCTTTGCAGCCAATTTAAATATGCTATATAAATGATGTCAGATTGAGGAAGGGTATAGGGAGAAAAAGAAAGAAGAGGGTTAATGCCATCACTATCATATTTTAATAAATCAAATAAATAAATCTAATAAGAAAGAGAAAAAATGAGTAAACTACTATTAAAAATGACATAGTTCACTTACATTGGAATTAACTAAGTGGAATGATCCTATCTCCATTATTTTGCTGAGAGATCATTTTCCCTAAAGAAATATTTCAAGTCAGTTTTCGATTTTTCCTCAGTTTTGACATTTCCATTATTTAATATAATAAACAATCCCAGATTGTTTAACATTTTGTTAAAATATTCCAATAAGAAATTGGCAGTATTACATTACATTCTGGTTTTACACATTTACTTCCTATCTATAGCATTTCTCTATTTGTCATGGATATGATTTTTATTTATTGTATCTTACTTAAATGATTTATCTGGCTGCTCAACTTGCAAATGCAATTTTGAATGGCTAACATAAAATTAAAAAAAACTACAACACAAAATAAAACATCACAAATCAAGACCAAAATAAATAATCCTAAACCATTTTCTAGACACATTCATTTGACATCCTAACTCAGTGATCAGGGGAAAAACTGAGTTTTTAAAATCTAAAGCTAACAGGGTTTGGGCCATCCAAATGTTGAAAAATAAGCTATTCAAAGAGCAGGTACTATGATAAAGAAGGCATGGCTTCTGGTTTTCATTTGTTGGCATTATTTCATGAAAACCAAATCTTGTCTACCCTATTAGATCTCATGAAAAAACCCAGATATAATTGCACATAGATAGTTGCACAAGTAAATCAACCATGGACCGTGAAGGGATTCATGAGTGATGGCCCATATTGGAGCCAATAGTCAACTGGAAGCTAGTGCAGCTCACAAAGTAGTGATGTTTTGCTAATGCATCATGGACAAATTGCAGCTTCCAAATTGTATTCAAAGGAAGTCCCACTACTGCATGTTGCAATAATCCAAGTGGAACATGATGAAAGAATGAGTGACTGATAGATTATTCCAATTTAAGAATCTTATATATATATATAAATGGATGTGTGTGTGTGTGTGTGTGTGTGTGTGTATGTTCCAGCATAACTCTGGAATGCCTCGAGCAATTTCAATCAAACGTAGTAGACAGATGACTTACCCTCTGGAAAAAAATACTCTGGGGATAAAACACCCCTAACACTCCTTGGTGTAGTGTCAAATCGAAGTACTTTTGACAGTAATAGTGTGCATTTTGGATTCAGTTCTGTTAAGATACAGCCTGTTATGCCTTAAAATGGATTCTACTGTACAGTACAGTGGAGTTGCCATGGTAATGGCTTGTGCTCCACAATACTCCACAAGGGGGCTCCTCTGGTAAGTGGGATTGGTTTTTAGAAAACAACAACACCCTAGGCCTTCACCTTCAAACCAAGAGGGCAAGTTGTTGGAGGAGGTGCCAAGTGTCTTTATCTTACATTTACTTTATTGTATTCCATAATAATATATTTCATTGCTGTAACGATGCCTCCAAGGAAATGTCAGGCGATTGGCCAAGTGCAATCAAAAGCAAAAATGAAATACCAGTGTAGACAAGAAACTCCCGAGGAGATGACTAAAAGACTTGCAACGCTGCGCAAGAGAGCTACTACATCTAGAGCTTCAGAGACAGTACAACAGTGTGAGGCCTGACTACAGGCTAAGAGCTGTTACATCTAGAGCTTCCTTTATAATTTTTATACTCTACTTATACTTTTAAAACCCTGTAAATAAAATTATTTTGATTTGACACTATAAATATAATTCATTCCTTTTCCTGTCCAATACAGGATTGGGATAAATAAATACCTGGGCAACACTGGGTTATCAGCTAGAGATTATTCTAAAATCCATGTTTGCTTAATCTTGTATGGGCTAAATCAAAGCCTTCAATCATTGAGAAAGAACCCTGGCAGATCACTTGGTTAGTTTGTGGTAGATATGCCTCTGATGATAATTAATTCCATGACACTGGATGATTTTAGTGAGTAGTTTTTTGGGGGCACTTTTGGATCTAGGTTGAAAGTGACAGGGGTCCCCATATACTTGCCCAATATTTCGCTGAAGACCTCTGGAAACTCAGACTTCAAGGCCTCCTCCCATTCAGAGTTGCTCACGTGATTGATGCCAGTCACCTCGATGCCTAGTGGCTTGAACCACTCAAGTCCCAGCAAGCTTGGGTGATCCTTGTCCACGATGGTCAGGGGCAAACATTTGGTGTGGCCTTTAAACTTCACGTTGAATTCTCTTGTTCCAACTACTGGAATCTTGTTCCCTTGGTAGTCTTTAAGAGTCAGTGCTTGCTTCTGGAAATGTTTCTTCTGAATGTTGGGAAGTAGCCTGTGAATAGTGTCCCATGACACCATAGATAAATAGGAGCCTGAGTCCACTTCCATTTAGCAAGGCCTTCCTTCAATGAATACCTTCACATGTACTTTTCTGCTTCTTAAGGGTGAAGAATGACCAATGGTGATTGTTTGATGAGTTTCATTCTTTCCATTTGCTTCTGAGTTGCCCCATTTTCTCACTGAAATTGTTGGGCTTGAATTCTTTCTCAGGAAATTTCTTCCTACTAGGTGGAGTTCTGGATGATTTGCAGACTCTTGCTAGGTGACCTCTTTTCTCACAACATAGGCAGATGGTGTCTAAAAACTTGCATTCAGTGCAGGGTGGTCCCCCCACAGCCTCTGCAATAAAATTCTTGCCTCTTTTTTCCAAGGTCTTTCCTTTTCTTCTCCATTCTGAGTCTATAAATTCCTTCCTCCACCTCACTACAGTCTGAATCAGAGTCTATTTGCGAATGGGTTGTTGTGGACTTTTCCACATCAGAATGGCTTGAGGCCTTGTTAATTTTCTTCATGGCTGCTGCTGAGGACTTGGTTGCTTCCGCTGAAACAGCTTCCTCTATGGCCTCCTTAAACATGATCTTAGGTTTCATTAGTAATTTGCTCTGTAAGACCTTATCTTTAAGGCCTAGAACAAACTGATCACGCATGGCCTCTTCTAAGTTGTAAACTCACAAGCACCCCCAATGTCCCTTATACTTGCCATGAAGTCATTAACATTTTCACTTTCCCCTTGATCCCGACGATAAAACTTGTGTCTCTTAATGAGGCACGATACTTGTGGGGCGTAATGGGCTCTGAAAAGCTTTTCTAAATCAGGCCATTCCATTACCTTCAAGTCTGCAGCTCCCGCCAATGCCTTCGCCATCTTGAAGACTGCCGGACCGCAGTGCGTGAGAAATACTGCCCTCTTCCGCTTCTCGGGGATATCGGCGAGGTCGTTTCCTTCCAAATACATTTGGAAGCGATCCGCATATGATTCCCAGTCTTCCGCTGCCGGATCGAACGGGGCTGGGGGGAGTGTTCAGCGCAGCCATCTCGCTCTTCTGCTTGTCTTCCGCGTCGTCTCTTCTTCAGGGGAATCCCATCTTCGTCACCAGTGTTATATTTGCATGAAGAGTCAGACGCGAAGAGCTTTAGTGAAGAGTTTATTAAGTGACTACAGCTCGAATGGACCCGACTTGGCTGGGCTACAGCTGCTTCTTATAGCCAGCAGCCGTAGTTGCCAGCCAATCAGAGTGCAGGGTTTTTCCGCACTATTTAAACCAATCCTATTTGACATTTTACAAGAACAATTCAAACTAAACCAATAACATTCAAACCTACATACATAACAAGTTTCATGTGGATACTAAGCAGGAACAGAGAGAAGTTAGAACCCTGAGAAATTTCACAAAACACATGGACAGAACCACTGGAACACCCTGCTTCTCAGTCTCAATCCTGAAGCTGATCCAAAAGGAGTCCATTGTTGATACTGTAAAAGGATGCTGGAAGATTACAGAAAATCAGAATGGATGTATTAAACTCATTCTAGTTCTGCTACAGTTGGTCTACAGATATGATTAGTACTGGAATCTATATCTGAAACCCAAGGCAAAATTCAGTTCATAATTGCGATCACCCGGGGCATGGCACAAAGGCAACACAGTCAAATAAGCAAGAAGAGTCCCTTTATTATCTCCAACTTTGCCCCCAATGTCCAGGTTACTTTCAGCTGGAGAAAAACTCCCAGGAACAATCTTTAAGTGGAGAAAATTCAGTCCAAAAACAAAATACATACATGCTGTAACTAAAAATCCAAACAAACCACACTGCTGCAATCAACTTGACAGGGCAGGAGAAGAATTGCAGACTTGAAAGCACAGCAAAACACACACAGCTGGGAAGACACCATGAACACAGATAAGCCTCAATGATACCAGATAATTCACAATTTGCTCCCAACAACTTGCTGTGCACAGCTTCCCTTTTTAAACACTGTGTTCCCAGCTGCAGCTAATGAAGGGAATCAGGGCTCTTTCCTCCCCCATAGCCATGCAACTCATGTTGCTGTCTTCTCTGTTCCTCCCTGCGTGCCCTAGGATGAAGAGGGGGTGGGCCTGGATCTTCCTCTGAATTCTCTCTCCCTTGTTCTACCTCTCCCCTGCTCTGCCTAGCCGGACTTTGCCCTACCCCAGTTTCTTCCACAGCCAATGGATCCACACTCCCACTCCTTGTCAGCTGCTTGGCCTCCCCCTCTGAATCAGATTTCGACAGGTGCATGACAATAATTCCTTTTATTAATTATAATTATAATTATTTATTTATTTATTTATTTATTTATTTATTTATTTATTTAGACTTATATGCCGCCCTTCTCCCTAAGGACTCAGGGTGGCGAACATATAAAAAGAGATTACAATTACAATACTATCTATCTATCTATCTATCTATCTATCTATCTATCTGTATACAGGTCTTGGCGTGTTTGGGTCTTTTCCCATGTAAGATTGAGAGTATCTTGGTGATGTTTTGACAAGGTCCCACTCACTATCTTCAGGCTGGTGCTTTCGGCTTTGTGTGTGTGCATGCAAAGTGTGATCGGAGCTGCTATCTCTCTATAAATACTGGTGGGGAGGTGTGGTGTGCTGGCTCTGTTGTAAGCGGCTGGTTGGCTGTGTTGTTACTTCTTGATTGGTTGATGGAGTTGATGTTTGCAGATTGGTTGGCTTTTTCGTAAGAACCTGTGTGGCTAAAGTACTGGCTGTGTGTCTATCAGCCTTCTGTGTTGTAATGACCTGGGTAATGGGCTGTGTGATGACCTTCTGAGTTCTATTGTTGTGAGATCCTGGGTCTTGTGCTGTAATCCTTGGGTTGTTGGCTGTGTGGTAACATCCTGAGGTTTTGTGTTGTAATCTCCTGAGTTCTGTGATGTTTCTCTGAGTTTGAGCGTGTGTCAGTTTGCTTAGTTTGGGGTTCGGAGGAGGGTGTAGCAGCTGGTGATGCAGCCGTGGTCTGGTTTCTGGACAGTGGTTGTCGTTCGTCTATGGGATGGGTTTGGGTTTGAGTCTGGTGAAGGAGATTGGTGGTGGTGTCATGTGTTGTTTTGGGTCCAGTGTTGGTTTTCATGGCTGGGATTTGTTTGTTGATTAGGGCTAGTTTCCAGATGTCTGGTAGGTGGGAGGTATTGTCCTGTTTATTCATGTTATGGGGGTGTTTCTCTATTTCAATGGCTTCCCTGATTATTCTCTTGTTGAAGTGTTCAGTATTGGAGATTAATTTGGTTCCCTCAAAATCAATTTCATATCCTGTGGCTTTAAGGTGCTGGAAAACCAAAGCCCAGAACACATCACAGCCGTCCACTCAGGATATTACATCACAGAACTCAGGAGATTACAACACAAAACCTCAGGATGTTACAATACAGCCAATGACCCAGGAGGTTACAGCACAAGACCCAGGATCTCACAACAATAGAACTCAGAAGGTCATCACATAGCCCATTATCCAGGTTGTTACAACACAGAAGGCTGATAGACACACAGCCAGTACTTCAGCCATACAGGTTCTTATGAAAAAGCCAACCAATCTGCAAACATCAACTCCATCAACCAATCAAGAAGTAACAACACAGCCAACCAGCCCGCTTACAACAGAGCCAGCACACCACACCTCCCCACCAGTATTTATAGAGAGACGGCAGCTCCAATCATGCTTTGCTCGCACAAGCACAAAGCCGAAAGCACCAGCCTGAAGATGGTGAGTGGGACTTCATTGAAACGTTGCCAGGATACTCTCAATCTCACATAGGAAAAGACCCGAACACACCAAGACCTGCATACCTATACCTGGGAAAATATATGAAAACACATACATACATACATACATACATACATACATACATACATACGTATGTATATTCATCACAGCAATGGTTTTTATACATTTTGATATAATATTTTAATGAATGTGTGTGGATGGGTAAATACTCTGTTAAATCAGATATATACTATGGATAAGCAAAGTTAATGCTGATTATAGAGAAATGGCCATCGTTACAAAAATGTGAGGCTACTGTTTAAAAAAAATTACAGCTATTATTGCAGGAGCAAGCCATCTGAGAGTTTACAATTTAAATGTTGCAGAAACCACACATTTATGCAATGTGCAAAACATTCCAAATTGTCACCCTAAAGTAGTTTTGAATATTTTTGTATATTTATTTTTTCCAATTTTCAGAATGATTTGTTTTTGCTCTTAGTCAGTAATAATATCACAATTGTTACTAAACATCTTCCAAACAATCTCTGAAATGTGATTATATGAAATAAGAATTAAGAAATATGTCTAAAATTATTCAGAAAATGTCATGTAACAAATAAATGTACAAGTTATGCTACTGAATTATTAAACATGCAACAGTTATCTGTGTATATTGTTCCTAATTTCAAATATTTTAGTAGTCATTAAACATAAAAATATTTTCCAATATGTGATCTTAATTTCATGTCCAAAGAATATGAACAAGTAAACATGTTCTGGTTTAATTTGATGGAAAAATAAAATTTGATTTGAAGAGTTGAGTTAATTTGATGCTAATTTGTGATTTGGATCATAAATTCATTATCTCAATACCAATATAAGCATCCATGAAGTAAAAAGGGGGACAAGTCATGTCATACCTGATTAATATCATTTGTACCATGATCACACAATACAAATCATGAACATTGCATATTCTGCATTATTTCTTCAATTATACATTACTTCATCATGGCTTTCCTTGGATGTCTTTAGCGTTGGTATAAAGCTTTGTCTTAAATAATGTCATACTGCAAAATGAATGAATGAATAAATGAATAATAAACCCAATTGGCCTTTATTGAATCCAGAAAAAGACCCAGCAGGAACTCCTCCATAACAGGCAAAGAAGAGAATAACAAACAAAGCAAAATTCTCATTCCATACGTTGCAGGAATATCTGAAAAGCTCAGGATGATTTTTAACCAACACAATATACATGTACACTTTAAACCCAAGAATACACTAAGGAAGAAGCTTGTCCACTCCAAGAATAAAACACAAAGACACAAACTGAGCAATGTAATATATGTGATACAATGCAATGAGGCATTGCAGATCTGTACATTGGTGAAACAAAACAACCACTTCCCAAACACATGACATAATACAGGAGAGTAAACACTTCAGGACAAGATTCAGCAATCCATCTGCATTTGAAAGATAAAAGTCATTCTTTTGAAGACAGCAAAGTCCACATTCTGGATAGAGAGGGGTAAAGGAGGTCATTTATGTTAACAATGAACAGCCCTCTTTCAATAGAAAGGGAAGGATAAAACATCACCTATCTGTTGTCTACAATGCAGTTCTAGCACCAGTTCCAAGAAGATTCCAGCCTCAATTGCACTCTGGTACAGGTGATCCTGAGGGCACAGATAATCCCCCAAGTGAATTTTTTTGGATATGGGATAGATTTGGATAAATGGCAGAAACTATGGACTAGAAACTATAAATTAACAATGTCAACAACCTATAAAGAGAATTTGTATAACATGTTTTACAGGTGACATCAACCCCGGCAAGATTAGCAAAGATGTTTAAGGATAAATTGGCAAAATATTGGAAATGCCATCAGATACCTGGATCATATTACCATATGTGGTGGACATGTGCAGAAGCTAAAAGATACTGGACTAAAATACAAACATGGTTGGAAAAAATGATAAAACAACATACAGATTTAAAACCAGAGGTATTTTTACTGAGGATTTTGCTTGAAGGTTATAGTAAAGAAATAACATATTTGATTATTAATATAATAACTGCAGCTAGAATCATATTTGCTCAAAATTGGAAAAACAAGAAAATTCCGATGGAGGAGAAAATGATTAAGAAAATAATGAAATGTGCAGAAATGAGTAGATTTTTTTTTTAAATTACATTTATATGCCGGCCTTCTCCGAAGACTCAGGGCGGCTTACAATTTTTGGAGCACAACCCAATGCGCTCAGCAATAGCCTTCATTCCATTGTATATGCCTGCTTATTACTAAGCGGCATTTTTACAAGGTCAGCTAATTGCCCCCAACAATCTTGGGTCCTCAATTTACCTACCCCGAGAGGATGGAAGGCTGAGTCAACCTTGAGCCTGGTGGGATTCGAGCCTACAGTAATTGTAGACAGCTGGATCTTAAGAGCAGGCATTTAATAGCCTGAGCCACCAAAGCTCTTTCAGATTATCATTTAAAGATTATCATTAGCAATTAGAGAGCAAGAAAAAAAGGAGTATTACAAGATCTGGGATTTATTTTATGAATGGCTAGACAGAAGAGTAAGAAATTGAAGTATATTGTAATAGTAATGATATGTTATAATTGATTATTTTTGAATAAGTTATAATAAGAATATAATTTAGTAAGAGTTGAGATATGCTTTTAAAAATAGCCTGGAATTGAAATAAAAAATTTAATGATAGTATAATAATGATACAATACGAGATAGAATGTTGACTAGAATATAATACGAATGTAAATGTAAGAGGAAAGGTTTATAAATATTGTCCACACAACATATGTACCAAACTGACACACTGTGTAATTGAAAGAAGGTTTTATTTGTTGTTTTGTTTGTCATAAAAAAAATAAAAAAAGATAATCCTCCAAGTGGCCTCAACAGTTCTCAGAAAGAGTGCTAAGACCAGATGACTGCAAAGAAATATGATCCTTCCAACGCCCCCACCCCCAAATCCTGTCAGAACTAATTCTTCCATCGCCCACACCATTCAGTGGCTGAATAGAGCGAGAAGAGAACTGATACTAGATATTACTAAGATGAATTAATCTGCCAACTCTGGTTCTTCTGCTCCTAACTTTCATTTTCTTCATTTAAAAAATAATAATTTTATGAAAATATATTCATCCACATTTTCCTGGCATGCAGATTTTTAAGTAGCTCTACTTTGATAGACACATTTTTGTAAACATTTTAATGTAGTGCTTCATTTTATATATGCATTTTATGTGCATTATATCTTAATGTATTCATTTTAAATGTATTTTAGAATTTTTAAAAAATCATACTTATATTTCAACTTACATATTTGTTTAAAAAAGAAATTTCTGATACAAACTAACTTCAAACTAACTTGTCCAGAGATTATGAGCCAGAACTCCAATAATTTGTGTTGAAATCTTCCAAATTAACAAAGTATGAGTGAGAGGTGATGGGGATTCTAAAGCCCTGAACACACAGTGGTTAGAATGCAGTACTGCTGACTACTGCTGACTGCTGGCTGCCCAGAATTTTGGCAGTTTGAATTTCACCGGCTCAAGGTTGACCCATTCTTCCATCTTTCCGAGGTTAATAAAATGAGGACCCAGGTTGTAGGGGGCAATAAACCATTTAGACAGGGCTGTAAAGCACTGTGAAGTGGTATATAAGTCTAAGTGCTATTGTTATTGTTATTCTTAACTAAAAGATATACAAATAAATATGAATATAAACTACACTAATTGAAATGATGGCAGACATCAATTTTTCCATTGCATTTTTAGATTGAAATGTCCATTTCTTGTTTTAAAAAAATCTTATAAAAACTATTTTTGCACTAATGACAACTAAATTAAAATTTGGCAGAATATACAATTTTGTTGATGATACATACTGCTATGTATAAGCAAATTGGGTTAGATGTTTAGATGTACTTTCATATTTCCATTAACTTTTTTTATTTTAAATACTAGACTGGATAATTTAAGCAATATGAAAGAAAAACATCATTGCTAAAATATTGGTAGGAATTGAAACTTGATTCCAGAGTATTGACAATGAACATATTAAAATAATAAAATAGCTTAACATTAATGCAATTTATCTGGAAATTTCTTGCATCCTAGCTGAGGAGCTGAATTTTTTTCTGGTTTGTTTATTTTTTACACTTTATTCTCAGACCTGTAAAAAAGTGTTTTGTTTTGTTTTTTTAACTATTTTAGCAAACATTCCTTTTCTGGAAACAACCATCTTTAGTAACGTGTAAGACGACAACAGAATTAGCTGACCAAATTTCAGTGCACAGTTCATAACTTGTAAAGATATTAGATTTCTATGCTTTTCACTTGACATAAATAGCAGGAATCTTGAAGGCTAAAATAAAACAATTTTTGTCTGGGTAAATTGTTTTTCTTCATTAACTAAGAGGCTGTTTCATAATTCCATGTAACAGCCTAGATTGCTTTTGATTAAATGTGCAGTTTCTGAAATTCTAATCAGCCAAGACAAAATGAAAGCAAGGAATGACTGTAAGAGTCCCCCTCAAATCTGTACTACTACATTGAAAACATTTATGGCTTTCCTTTTTGTTCTCTGAGTAATAGGAAGTTCATGATAGGCATTAACAGGTTCAGTTTTCTAGTGGGAAACAGCAGCAGAGGTGTGATTTATAATATCTATACAAAATCTATGGAGTGACTGAGGCATAATCTGTTGATGTTAACCAGATATAAGTGGTGATATATATGAATCCATGCCCCCTCCTCCCAGTTGATTCAAGCCTCCTGGGAGTGAGCATGTGGGGGATACACAAGTCTTAAATGTCTCTTTGAAATAGAGGTACTTCATCTGGGTCTGAATGAGGTAGTGATACACCCCCTCCTCAAGATTTGGATTCTTTTTTTGTCCAGTCTCCTCTTCAAAGGAAATAGGACTGGATCAAGAGCTCTGAAAATTATTATCATATCTCTGGATTAATCCGGGAAAAATCATATTGATTTTGTTCTCTTCCATATGTTTTTATTGTTACAAGGTGGATTAGATGCACTTACTTTACCTTGGAAACCAATAACAATGTTTCACCCCCAGCCCAACTTAAAATCAGGTTTGGTTATTTATTTATTTATTTTATTTTTAATTACATTTATATGCCGCCCTTCTCCGAAGACTCAGGGCGGCTTACAATTTTTGGGATACAACCCAGTGTGCTCAGCAATAGCCTTCATTCCATTGTATATGCCTGCTTATTACTAAGCGGCATTTATATTAGGGGTTATATTAGATGCATAGCCTAATATGTAGAAAGTTTACATAGGGCCAATTGTCAATATTTTTATCAATCTGCCAAGGATCCAAGCAGAAATTATGAACACACTTAAAAGAATTAGGCTTCACTGAACATAGTAGATCTACTTCTAAGTCAAGATATAGTAGTATCATAGCTGTCTTCAGCAAACTGAAAACAGGTCAAAATAACAACATACCTTCTGTGACTCCATGATACAATTTTTTCTAATATATATTTTTATCCTGATATATGATTCATCTACCCATGTTTCTCCAAAAATAAGATCAGGCCTTATTTTCTTTTGGGCCCCAAAATAAGCACTGGGGCTTATTTTTGAGGTGTGTCTTATTTTTTTCCCATGTATGGGAGGTCCACTTCTTCTGCTTGCTCACAGTGAGGTAGGCGGCCATGCAGTACACCAGTGCCACCACCATGAGGTGTGAGGGTGGAGCTGCCCACATGCCCTACACTAACTTACCTTAGGATCTCTCATGGCTACCAGTCCACTTCTGCTTACTTGCAGCAGCAACAGAAGAGGTCGAGCAACATGCCAGTGCTGTGGCCATGAGATAGGCAGAGGTGGGTGGAGTTGTCCCATGTGCCCCACACTGGCTTACCTCAGGGCCCTTTATCCAGGCCATCCACTTCCCAACACCTGCTGTGGCATCAGCATGGCCATGGCACTGCAGCACCAGCACACTGCTTGGTCTCCTGCTCCATTGTGGCTGCAAGCAAGAAGTAGTGGGCCAGAAGTCAAGTAGGGCTTATTTTGGGGGTAAGGCTTATATTAGGCACACATGTAAAATATGTTAGGGCTTATTTTGGGGGATAGGTCTTATTTTCAGGGAAACAGGGTAGATACATCATGCTTTTGAGTCATAATGTCATAGCACATTTCATCCATTGCCTCCTTCCATCCCCATTATAGTGTTCTGTGAGCATTGCTCTCTAATTGTATTAGTTAGGACAGTTACTTTTAATTTAATTTACTGTAAAAACAAAACATTGCATAATGATACATTTGCTTAAGTTTTCTACTATCAAAATAACTATAATTTTAGTTATGTAATTACCAGTTTGTGCTTATGGACTACAAAAATTAATTGTGTCATTCTAGTGACTGAATTTCAGACAGATTTTGTAAGACATTAACACAGCATTTGTGGTTCCTACAAGGCTCAAATAAGAGTAATTATTTTTGGATAGTTGCTTTGATGATTAGAAAAACTTAGTAGAAGATGTGCATATATAATAAGAGCCTTGGTAACTGGTAATGGGTTTTTCCCAAAGCAGTTTGTTTAGATATATTATCTTGTAAGTTTATATATTGCTGTTCAGTCTAAGTAGTGTTTTTTACTTCACAGTTTTTGAAAGTTGGTTTCCAAAGTGATAGTTTCATTTTTTCGAAATAATAGTGAATATTAGTAGAGTCTTTTCAGAATTAATTCTCTGAAAGAAGCTATCCACAGTTACTGATAAATGAAATTCTTATTTTCAGTTTTGCTCAGTTCGTCATTTTTTCCCCAATCTTGTCCATTTCCTTCCCTCTTTCATTTGCATAGAAAATGTGTACTCGTGTTCTGACCCAAGCCTTGTTCAAATTAAACAGACACAAATTGTGTATAAAAGCAAACCTTTTTTTAATGCAGCTCTGGGAATTCAGTGCATTACCAACCAAGAGACATGTAAACCTAATTGTCCAATATCAAAAGCAAGCCCTTTCAAGGTTGCAAAAGGCTGCCAAGAACAGAAGACTAATTACTGATTAAATATCCATGGACAGAAGTTTCAAAAACAAACCGGAGTAAGCAGGGCTTCAACAAGGACTATGCGTCTAAAGAACTTCTTTACTTCCTGCAAAGAACACATCCCCGAGGGCTGGTTTTTATCCCTTATTGGAGGGGCCATCACCTTCCAGCCTTACTCCCAAGTTGCCCTTGCTGCTTCAGCTACTCTTTCCTTCTAGCAGCCCTGCGCGCATGTGCACTGGGCACAGGCTCCCCGGGGTCCTCTGCATCACTGCTGCCAGACTCCATAAGCTCTGAAGGCAGCACTCCACTCTCCGATTGTCCTGGCCCCATCCCTGCATCACATGCAAGCCCCTCATCTGAGTCCTCGCTACCTGAGACCTCTGCTATCTGCACCTGCTGCTGGCGAACCACAACAACTCTCTGCTGGTGGTCATATGAATAAAAAGTTTGGCTTCTTCTGGCCCAGTTATAAGAAAATATGATTTATCTTCCCACATTTCATGGAAATACAAATAGTATATCCTACCATTTTACTATCCTAATATCACCACTAGAAACTGATAATCCTAGTCATAAGACAGTCCAAGTCTAGTTTCATAAAGAGAGGACTTTTCTCTACCACTGAGTTAAAATGCTACTTGTATATCAATAGAACACTAAATTGTTCCCATTATTCTATTCTATCCCATCCTTGATTGGCAGAAGGCTTTCTGCTGATAAGTTAAAGGATTCGTTGGTTCTATCACAGCCTTACATACTTTACACACTTTATGTTTGTCATTGGATATTGTGAACCTATGGGAAAAATATTACTTACAATTTAATTATAAGTGATTTAAGCCAGGGGTCCACAAGCCTCGGGCCATTGACCGGCACTGGGCCATGGCATACCAATAACTAGGCCATGCAAACAAGTGAAACCCCATCTATGGGATGCAGGAAACATGTAAAATCATGCCCCCTTTGGTTCACGGAAAACCTTTCTCCATGCAACTGGTCCCTGACACTCAAAAGGTTGGGGACCTCAGACTTAAGCCTTTCATTCATTGGATGGAGAAGAAATGAAAGATGCATACTTAGCAAAAAATGTACCACATAGAGACCAAGATATGTCTTGCTGATTTATTGTGATTTGTGATTTATTCCACAAACTATGATAAGAAAACTTTAAATCTGTGATAGGTGCTGATGATGATATTGTCATAGAAAGTAGCAACCCCAGCCTCCATGGGTTAAGGAGGAACAGGAGGAGGAGGAGGGAGAGATGTTTGGAACATCATGGGAAATAAAAATAATAATTTCAAAAAGCCAGATGAAGAAAATGAATCCCAGTCTCACAGCCAAGAAAATATGAGCATCTCTATGCAGTCAGCAGGAGTCTGAAGATCAGTTTTAATAATACTGTTTGCTTGTTCTTTTGCTTTAGCTCCCTATGTTTATACTGCATGTAATGTTAAATCCTGAAGAAATATAAGCAGAAATCAACTAAAACTTAAAAAAAAATTCTGACTGATGGTTGGTAATCTTTTTGTACTAACATTCTGGTTTTTTTTTTGTTCAAAGTAGATACAGGATGCAGTGGTCTACAAACTTCATTTTGTCCACATCTGTCTACTGATAAATGTTTCTAGTTCAGATTTCAGATCTGATTATATTACTCAACATACAAATATTTTTCTCCAATCCCTGACCTTTAGTGTGCTATTTTATAAGATAAACATGCCTTCCCGTGTTTGCAATGTCCTGGCAAACACTTTGTTTAACAATCCATATGGAAGTTAACATGCTCTTTCTTAAACAAACATGTAATACAATCGCTTAAACTAGCCTTTGTTCTGGTGAGAAAAACAGCATGTTAACTAGCTATTACCAGGAGACTCTCTCTGCTTCAGGCTATACTAGTCCTTGTCACTGAATCACTGTTAAGAGTATTTTCATAACCCAGCTCCTCCATTTCCTGGAGATTTATAATACAGGCCTATTGTTTTCTTTGATTCACATAGATACGTTCAATACAACAGCAGTAAAACTGAAATTGCATCTCATTTGGGTTTAAATAATTTACGTAATGATTTAAATTTACATGAACATGCATTTGATTGTTACAGTTCTTTTTAAAATTCATTTATGAGAGTTAGATTCTGTCTGTACAGAAAAACTACAGCACTATTAATGGTATTTTCGGATATTGGCAGTATTCCACTGTCTTATGACCTCCAAATATATTGGGTTTGTAACTCTCAATTAACCACTGAAATTGAGTATTTTAATAAAACATTAAATGGTTTTATTAAATAGTTCGCTTTTGCCTATTATGTATGAAACCAGCTTTATTGTCACTGCCAATCTGCAAGTTTGCTTGTAAAGAATAGAGCTGCAAATCAGTGGTAAGTTATCTATACAAACTGAAATTATAAGTGAACTGAAATTGATTCTAATTGATGTGGTTTAATAGGAAATAGTTACAGGTTTATCTAAAAGACCGAGAAAACCTCTGCTTCTTTAGCTTCTAAGATGTTCAAGCAAATAATTCTCAATGCATTCCTCTTTAGCTATATTCAATTAGGTGTGAAAGTCTAATCTAATTAACAAAATACAGAATATGCCTTTATGATAATGGGATAGAATGGAATTAACTTCTTAATTAAGAATAGGGAATTTTCATATAAGTTGGATCCTAGTTCAGCACCTTTACTAACCCAACATTTATCTGCTTAAGATGAATGTTCAAAAAGAAACTGGCACAAGTGACTTGTCATGCCCCTGTTGGAATCTGATTCTGAGGGGGAGGCTGAGCAGCTGACAGGGAGTGGGAGTGTGGCTCCAGTGGCTATGTAAGAAACTGGGGAAGGGCAAAGTCTGGCTGGGCAGAGCAGGGAAGAGGTAAAGCAAGGCAGAGGAAATTCAGAGGAAGATCCAGGCCCACCCTCTCTTCATCCTAGGGCATGCAGGGAGGAATGGAGAACGGAGCAATGTGAGTTGCATGGCTTATGGGGAGGAAAGCTCCCTGATTCCCTTCATTAGCTGCAGCTGGGAACACAGTGTTTAAAAAGGGAGATTGTACCCAGCAACTTGTTGAAGCAAATCATGAGTTATCTTGTATTGTCGAGGCTTATCTGGGTTCCTGGCATCTTCCCAACTGTCTGTGTTTTGTTGGCCTTTCAAGTCTGCAATTCCTTATCCTGCCCTGTCCAGTTAATTGCAGCAGTGTGGTTTGTGTGGATTTTTATTTACAGTTTATATGTACTTTGTTTTCGGACTGAATTTAAAGACTTAAAGACTGTTTTTGGGAGAGTTTTTTCTCCAGCCGAAGATAATTGGGAGCAAAATTGGAGGTATTACTTATGTGACTGTGTTGCCTTTGTGCCATGCCCTGGGTCATCACATTACTTCTATATCTATGTTTAAATATGGAATTTAAATAACCTAAGAGGCTAACAGAACATTGAAAATTGAACAAAACATTGACCAGTGGGCATATCTACAAGTGCAGAATAGATACAGACAGAATAAGAAAGAATTTGGAATCTATACTAAACCACAACAAGACTGTTTTTGGGAGAATTTTTTCTCCAGCCAAAGATAATTGGGGGCAAAATTGGAGATATTACTTATGTGACTGTGTTGCCTTTGTGCCATGCCCTGGGTCATCACATGACTCTTCCTATATCTATGTTTAAATATGGAATTTAAATAACCTAACTTAAGGGGCTAACAGAACATTGAAAATTGAACAAAACATTGACCAGTGTGCATACCTACAAGTGCAGAATAGATACAGACAGGATAAGAAAGAATTTGGAATCTATACTAAACCACAACAATTAGATAAAATTCTATTAGGCCCAGATAAAAAAATATAACAAAATTTTATAACTACTTATTAGAGATAGAATTAGAGGAAGAAATAGTTAAAGGTAATACGATAGCTTGGAGTACAAACATAGGTTGCAGCATTACTTTAATAGAATGGGAGAAGGTCTGGAACAGAAATAATAAAATTACAAAATTGGCAACATACAAAGAAAATGCCTATAAAATGTTCTATAGATGACACCTTCCTCCTTCAAGACTAGTGAAGATGTTCCCCAACATGAACCCGAAATGCTGGAAGTGCAAAAAGAAAGATGGAACATTCTACCACACGTGGTGGTCCTGCACAAAAGCCCAAACATATTGGTGAGAATTTTAAAATGGCTGGAGGAAATTATGACTGAACAGATTGAACTTAAACCAGAATTCTTCCTACTAGGGATGCTCAACAGACAATTTCCAAAAAAAGTTAAATATATAATATTACATATATTGATGGCAGCCAGACTGGCCTTTGCACAACGTTGGAAACAACCTTACACTCCACCAGAGGAAATGATTATACAGAAAATATCAAGTTGTGCAAAAATGAATAAACTAACTCTAGCACTAAAAGATAAAGAAACATCAGAGTACTATAGGAGTTGGAACCTGTTGGTATGAATGGATAGACCAAGATAGGTTATATAATAAATTGTAAAAGAGAATAAGCTATAATTGTAGTAATTATACATTCACACTAAGGACTAATTGTAAATATGGCACAAATAAGGAAATAAATAAGGAACCACAAATTGTTGATGATGATTTTTTTAATTGTTCTTTTTTTTGCTTTTCCCCTCTTTTTGTTATCTCCTTTTTCTTTGTTTTGTGTGTGAATTGTTTGTCTATTTTAATTGTAAAACCAATAAAGTTTTTTTAAAAGAAAATTGAACAAAACATTTTTTAAAATCAATACATTTTATATTGGAGGCAACTCACATTAAAAATAGGCTGAATTCCTGAACTTTGTGCCTGTGGGAAGAACCAAGACTTGAATCTTGGCAAATTTAAGATGCAAGCACTTCAAAAATTGATATATTCTTGCTATTTTGTTATGTATCAAGGTATCCCAAATAAACAAAAACATAATCTTCCACCACAATATTGAGCTGATTTTGAATCAGCTACCCACCAACATTAACCTCACTTTTGGATTGAAAATTAAAATTGACCATCATGTGACTGTGTACCTCTGCAAAAGCTCAAATAGGACTTATATTGGGAGAGATGAAGTGATGGACTTCAAGGCCTGAGGGCACAAAGTTCATTCTTTTATGTGACTGTTAATATGTAGAATTTAATGAAAGCCAGCTTGTGAATTGCTATACATATTTTCTTTTACTACAAAATCTAGCATTACAGATTATGTTGGGAAGCTTGTTTTCTTTCTGGCAGAAAGTGCAAACCTGCCAATTGAAAGCAGTCTATCAGAGGAAGAAATGACACATAGGAGAACATATTTTGATTTTTTTTCTTTTGTGATGTTTATTTATTTATTATTTGGACTTGTATGCCGCCCCATCTCTGAAGACTCGGGGCGGCTCACAACTAAAACAACCACAATAAATAATTAAAAAGGAATTAAACTGATCACAAGTCCAAAATAGTAAATCTAAAATTTAAAATAATTTTAAAAACCATCCCCCCCAGGGAGGGGTCACAGCCCGGATTGGTCGAGCCAGGTCTTCAAATCATGGCAGAAGGTGCGGAGGTCAGGGGCCTGGCAGAGCCCCAGGGGTAGTTGGTTCCAGAGGTCGGGGGCCACGACAGAATACGCTGAATGTCTTAGATGTGTGGTGAATTGTTTAAGTCTTTTTATATTTCTCTACTGACCAGTTGCAAAGCAGAATCTTAAAAGTTCTAGAATGCTTGTGCCAGTCACACCTTAATGGCAAACACATTTATTATGGCAGAAGCATTCCTGGAGCAATGTCTTCTATATCAGATGCATGAAGTATCATCTTGTGTGTGCAAGAGCACAGACATCAATATGATAAGCCAGGGGTGTCAAACTTGATTTCATTGAGGGTTGTGTTTGACCTCGGGGGGGGCGTGGCCAGGGTGTCCGTGGCCAGCTCGACGTCACTCATGTCAGGGGTGCCAGTGGTGGCCTGAGTGCTGCTCTGCCAGTGAAAACGGACTCCCAAGCTTCTTTCAGCTACAACGACCTCCTGCAACCCTCTGCCAGCAAAAATGGAGCTTGGGAGGGCCTCCCCAGCTCCATTTTCACTGGCAGAGGCACTGTGGGCCAGTCCTTTGCTGTTTCCAAGGCAGCCCTGTAGGCCAAATTTAAGCACCTCGTGGGCCAAATCCAGCCCCCGGGCCTTGAGTTTGATACCCTTGTGATAAGCAAACATTCCAAATCATTTCTCTAGTATATTTGAGTATTTTTTGGTAAACAAAACACTCTAATGTTTTAATCTTCTGTATTTTTGACATACGATAGCAAATATAAGGACTCACCCAAATTCTACTGAGCATGGATTTCTAATAACCTTTTGTTTGTCTGTCTGATCCTTCCTTCCTTCTCTCTCTTCTTTCTTTCTTGGCATAGAATAGGTGTCTTTATTATCTGATCTAGATATAACCTCTGGCCTAGATGTGGACTGTTTCCTGCTTTACCTAACTAGCTTTTAGTAACTCAGACAGGTTTCTGAAATAATCAGGGACAAGGTCGCTCAGGTCACTCAGATTCGGGCTGGCTTGGACTCTGACTGGCAGTGGTCTGATGATGGGGTGGTGACGGATCTGGCTGATTCTACCTGGGTTGAGTTTGACCCGGTCTCCCTTGATGAAGTGGACAGGATCATGCGGAGGTTGTCTTCTACCACGTGTTTATTGGACCCGTGTCCTTCCTGGTTGATTTATGCCTCCAGGGAGGTTACATGCGGCTGGGTCCAGGCAGTTGTCAATGCCTCCTTGAGTGAGGGAGTTTTTCCCGCCACCTTGAAAGAGGCAGTGGTGAGGCCCCTCCTCAAGAAGCCTGCCTTGGACCCAGCCGTTTTGGATAACTATCGTCCAGTCTCCAACCTTCGCTTTTTAGCGAAGGTTGTTGAGAGCGTGGTGGTGCAGCAACTTCCCTTGTTCCTGGAGGAAGCCAATTACCTAGACCTGTATCAATCAGGCTTCAGGTCAGGGCACAGCACAGAGACAGCATTGGTCGTGCTGATGGATGACCTCTGGAGGGCTTGGGACAGGGGTTTTTCCTCTGTCTTAGTCCTTTTAGATCTCTCAGTGGCTTTTGATACCATCGACCATGGTATTCTTCTGCGGCGGCTTTGGGGGTTGGGGGTGGGAGGCACCGTCCTGCGGTGGTTCTCCTCCTACCTCTCGGGACGTTCACAGTCGGTGTTGGCAGGGGAGCAGAGGTCGGCCCCAAGGCCTCTCACCTGTGGGGTGCCACAGGGGTCTGTTCTCTCACCTCTCCTGTTTAATATCTACATGAAACTGCTGGGTGAGATCATCCGAGGTTTTGGGGTGAGGTATCATCAATATGCTGATGACACCCAGCATATATCTCCACCCCAGACCAGATCAGTGATGCTCTCTCCGTGATGTCACATTGCCTGGAGGCGGTACAGGTCTGGATGGAGAGTAACAGGCTCTGGCTCAACCCGGCCAAGACTGAGTGGCTGTTCCTACCGGCATCTCGGCTTTCATTGGATATACCATCTTTGGTCATGGGGGGAGAGGTGTTGCCTCCCGTGGATAGGGCAATGAATCTGGGCATCCTCCTGGATTCACAGCTCAGTTTGGAGGAGCAGGTGGGAGCTGTGGCCAGGGGGGCTTTTGCCCAGGTTCGGCTGGTTCACCAGCTCCGCCCTTACCTGAGCTGAGATGCCCTTCGAACAGTCACTCATGCGCTCGTCACCTCCAGAATCGACTACTGCAATGCTCTCTACATGGGGCTGCCCTTGCGGATTACCTGGAGGTTGCAGCTGGTGCAGAATGCGGACGTGCGGACTGTGATGGGGGTGTCCCAATACTCCCATGTTACACCCCTCCTGCACGGCTTGTATTGGTTGCTGGTTGCCTTCTGGGTTAGCTTCAAGGTGCTAGTGACAACTTACAAAGCCCTAAATGGCTTGGGTCCAGGGTACTTGCAGGAACACCTCCTGCCAGCATCACATTCAGATAGCCCTGTTTGCTCCCATAGGAGGGGCCTCCTTGGGGTACCATCAGTTAGGCATTGTCGGCTGGTGGTCCCCAGGGCTAGGGCCTTCTCCATGGGAGCGCCCGCCCTTTGGAATCAGCTTCCCGTGGATCTCCATTTGGCCCCCAATCTCCGCTCCTTCCGCCGGGACCTGAAGACCTGGCTGTTTCAACAGGCTGGCCTGGAATGACTTTGGAGGGGGGATTTTAACTGTTAATTTTAAATTGAGAGTTCGACTTATTATGTTTAATATGTTTTTTATTGTAAATTTGTGGTATTTTAATGTTCACTGCCCTGAGTCCCTAGGGAGAAGGGCGGCATACAAGTCAAATAAATTATTATTATTATTATTATATATCAGAATTAAAAAAAATAAATTTTCAATAATTAGAAGCCTACTCAAAAATATTAAATTGTCTATACCGATTGATAATTCTTATTTTATTTGTTATTTTTGCTAATTATAAGTTATTGACTTGCAGTTGATAATGATTTAAAAGCACTAAATTGGTATAAGATCATATATATTTGCAGTTGTAGTCTAAAGTTATTTTTTAATTGTACTTTATTCAATTTTATATAGCTATTAAATCTGTTTTCGCTTTCTTTGTTCTTTCTCTTTCTCTCTCTTTCCTTGGTTATACTTCTAAATAAATATTACCAAAATAAAATATTCTTGATATTTAGAAGACTTAATTTGCTCAATTTTCCCAAGACTAGCACCCAACAGTGGGTAAATTTGCAGGCCTTTTTAAGTCCTGCTGGTAGATATTTCTTTTAAATAAAACAATAAAATGTTGAATCTCAAATCTGCTGCTTGTAACTGTTTTCAGTAGGTCATGAAGAAGCAAAGGAGCAAGCTAGCATTCATGATAATCATGAAAATACCTCCAGATCTACTTTAAGTTCATGCTAGGAAGTTGGGCTTTATATAAAGGAAGTGAAATGCCCATCCCAAAAGTATAGTCCTCATTTTCATGTATGCACACAGTCATTTGTTTTAACTCACAGTCAGCCATCAAATTTTGTGGTGGGCTATAAACTTGTTGAGTCATTAGCCTGCTTGCTTAATGGAGGAAAACTAAATTCCTGTTCCTGCATAATGACACTTATTCACTGTAGACATTTGCATCACTAGGAAACAATAAAACCTCATCCTTCATAATGAAGTTCTGAGCTGACAAAGAGGAAAATATAGTGTGGTGGGACAACTATGAATATAAAACAAGCTTAATAAAGAAATAGTGACAAATTGTATTATGCAAAATACAATGCAATAAAAAAGCATTACTAACTCATTGGAAATGTCATAAATAATCTAAATAGCTTTTGACTGTCAAAGGCATGAAAAATATATTCATAAAACTGAGGTACAGAATACACACCATTTTAATTGCTATCCCATTTTGACAAGCATGGAGACCTTGTCTTAGTAGATTTACTAATCTGAGCTTACTACTACATAGAAAAATATTGAAGGATTAGCTTTAAAATTAGACATTTTAAAGCATTTTTCTTTTCTTTTAATTTCATTTCTACCAGTTTAACCATTCTTCCTGGACAGACAGACAGACAATATTCATATATACATACACCAGAAAAATTATTTTACCAGTAAGTCAGACAAGGGAGTACCTACTTGATCAAAAAGGTAAGGAAGGTTGTATATGGATGGTGATTACCAGGACATCCCATACTACTTTAAGAAATTAAAGAACTACAGTGGTACTATAGTCAACTTGTGCATTTAAGTCAGACTTCCTCCCCCCCCCCAAAAAAAAGAAACATAAGGAGAATACTACTGGACTAGACCAAAGATCTATAGATGTTTTGTTCTATGTAATAAAATAACATGTGGTACATTTAGTGTTACATCTGTGTAACATCTGTGTATTTTTATAGGTATATGTATACTGGAAAGCAAAGGTCAAGTTGTATACATTCAATTGTCAATCATAAGTCTAAATCAGAAGAGAGGGGCTTAACATGGAGCTGCTGGCAATATAACTGTTAAACTTTATAATTCAATTTTAAGTTTTCTTTTGCCAGCTTCTTCCACTGTACCAAATCTCATCCTATTCAGTTCAGTTTCCAGAAGTTAATGTGATGATGGACAATGTCCTGGTCCCTTTACATAATTTATTTCCAACATTCTTTTCAATGGAAGAAATAAATTTAGAGAAAAAAGCTCCAGGGTGAACTAAAATTATATATGTTTGTTGACTGAAAAATTCTCTTTGAAGATGTTCCTTTTTTCTTCCACTAAAATGTATTGTTTTAAATTACTATATTTTCCTCAAGAAACTCTTTTTGATTCATATATATTTATGTATTTCATTAAATCTTGGACTTCCTAGAAATAATCTGTGTATTTACAGATAGTTTTCTATTTATTTTATTTCTTATAAACTACTAATGTTTCATTTAACATGCTTGTCACACAGATCAAAATAAATCCAGCTTTCAAAATATAGCATATTTGAAATTTTTAGGAAAGCTTACTGCAGCACCTTAGTTTTCCAGCAGAAATTTTACAAAAACTATCATAAAGTAGACAACATAACTTCTAACAGAATTATACTTGTTTTCCAGTAAAGTTCAAATGAGTATTTTAATACTGTTTCTTAAATTTCCAAAGTTTAATTTAAAAGAAAAAAAGGCCATCTAGAGCTCCAATACTCCAACTGTCTTATCTTTATACAGAATCTTCATGTGAACTAAAAGAACTCTAATTATGTGGTTCTGGCAACAGACAAGCAAAATATATTGCACAGAATTACTGCACCATTATATGAAATAAAAAGAACTTATAATTATTTATAAGGTTAAACATTTCATATGGACTAATTAAGAAAGTTGTTGAATTAAATTTATTGAATCCAATAAATATAACACTTCATCATTATAGGGTCCTATGTGCCTAGCCAATTACTTTATTTCATGTCTATAATAATTTGTTATCTCCCCCCTCCCCCCATTTTGTAAGAATAGGCAGGCAGAACTAAAATTCCATTGAACAGAACAAGATTATACTTTATATAAAGGATTTCTGCACTAAGTTTTGTTGTATTTGGTCTCTAGGTAAAGAACAGGGATATACTTTTCATTTGCTCAATCTGGAGAATTATGTGACCAGTTCCTCCTCCCAAAGCATAATTTATATTTCCCCAGCTTTCAAACAGTAATGCTAGTAGCACAAAACAACATCAACAGTGTGGCATGAAACTAGTAACAATAATGCATTGGAATATTTAGAAATATCATTTGCCTGCAAGCTAGATATGGTGGGACCACAAAATAGATAAAATAATAGAAAATTAAGAAGACAAAGTACTCTAGAACTTTAGAATTTAAACAGAGAAGCACCTGCCGCATAATAAGAAAGCCAACAAAATCTGGATAATGGATATGGCAGTACATGGAGACAACAGAATAGAAGAGAAAGGATTAGAAAAAAATAACCAAATTCAGAGATCTTCAAATCGAAGATGAAAGTGGCAAAAGAAAGCAAAGATAGTGCCTTTAGACCAGGGTTGTCAAACTAAAGGCCCTCGGGGCCAGTCTGGAAATAGCAAAGGACCAGCCTGTGGTGCCTCTGCTAGCAAAAATGGAGCAGCGGGGTTGTGTGCATCCCTCTGTACCTGATTTTTTCCCTAGATGGTCTCCTGCAGCACTCTGCTGGCCAACAGGGTGCTGCAGGAGGCGTCCATCCCATTCCCCCTCTCTGGCCCTCAGAGAACTACAATGCTGATCTGGCCCTCAAAGAAATCCAGGTTGACACCCCTGTAATTAGCACATTGGGTGCTATCCCAAAACATCTGGAGCACCATTTGAACATTATTGGCATTGACAAAATTAATCTCATTCAATTGCAAAAAGCAGCTTCACTTGGAATAGCTTACATCCTGTGATGATATCTTTAACACCATCAAACAACATCTGCCTACCCCATGTCCTTGTGGAAGGACTTACCCAGTCTAAACATCTGGGTTACTGAGCAACAAAACCTCATCTTCATCATAATTTGTAATGACTAGTATTCTTTTTTTTTGAAAGAGGATGATGTCAAATGATTTTTTCTTTCTTTTGTTTTGAATTGGTGGCCTGTATTATAGCTTAAGGAGTATCAGACATTTTCTCTTTTTTTAATTTTAAAAACTGTTAGTATAACTAACATTTGGGTTTGTAATATATAAGCCAGGATTGAAAGTGTATGTCACTTTAAGAGTAGCCAGAATGTGATTGGCTGTGGCTACAGCAACCGGCCATAAGATGGAGCCAGACACCTGGTTCTCTCTTCTCTGCTCTATTTCTGTGTTGATTGCCTACTGTTTATGGTTCTCCGTGTTTTGACTTTGACTATTGGGTGTAAGTTTGCTACTGTTTTGACAAACTACTGACTGTGCCTGCTGATTGGTAAGGACAAGGACATATTGATATTTGGAATAGCATTAAGATACTGACTGACTTGTTTTTGTATGACTTCGGACTGTTTTGGATTCTGCTAAATCCTCACTGATAGTAAAACCAACGTTTCCTGTATTCAGTATACTACTCATGTCAAGTGTCTTATTCATTGTCTCTCTACTCACGCTTTCCTGGCTGCACTCATTTCTCCTCATGGAGATATATACTAACACTGGTTATGGGCCCAGTGTAGACCAGAGAGCAAAGGAGTGAGAGCTGGTCTGAATATTCAAGACACAAACAGCTGTTTACTGAATGATTGTGGTTTACTATCCTGGTTGAAGATGGCTAATGATCCAGCAACCAGTCTATCAATGATAACCAGACTGGATGGAACAAACTATGTTTCCTGGTCTATGAAGTGCAGTCTACTTCTGCGTAGAGAAGGGTTATGGTATGCAGTCAATTATCCACCAGATGTGAATGCATTGAATCCTGCTAATGAGGATGATGCCAAGAAGATTGCTGAGTTTAAACATGATAACGAACGAGCTCTTTGTATAATTGGACTAACACTGAATGACCAGCAGCTTGTCCATATTCGTGGGGAAGAGTCTGCTGCTAGGTGTTGGGAGAATTTAAAGAAGATTTATGTTCGTGATAGTGTTGGTGCACAGATACATCTTACACGAAAAAACTGTTTAGAACACATCTTCTGAGAGGTGGAGATATGCTACAGCATTTAAACTTGTTGAAGAAAATGTTCCAGGAGCTGCATGAAAAAGAAGTAATTTTTTCAGAGCTACATCAGGTTTACATCATACTTTCATCATTGGATGAAAGTTATGATAACTATGTTTCATCTCTTGAAGTTTTAACAAGAAATGAACTAACATTGACTGACATAACTGGAAGATTGCTAGAAGAAGCAAGCAGGAGAAATGACAGAGACCAATTGAGGGAGAAACAACCGAAGGAAGATAATTTGTCTTCAAATGCCTATACTGTGAAAAAATGTTTTTCTTGTGGGGCTAGGGGGCACATAGCAAGATTCTGTAAAAAGGCTAAAAATACTGGGAATTTGCAGAAGCCTAAGAAGAAGAGTAGTCTGGCTGTATTTAGAAAATCCACTAGTAACCATGATTTGTGGATTGTTGATAGTGGAGCCTCACAATGTATTACAACTAACAAAAAGCATTTTGTAAAACTGTACACAACATGTTTCATTAGCAAACGGTTGGAAGATGAAAGCAGAGGGTGAAGGTAATGCATATTGTCCATGGTTAAAGGAGCATTTACCTATGTTATACGTCCCTAAACTGAAGTGTAGCCTGTTATCAATTAGGGTTTTAGCTAAACTTGGTTACGAAGTAAACTTCAGGGGAGATAAATGTATAATAGAAAAAGAGGGTAAATGTGTTACCGCTCAGCTGGAAAATGAGCTATATGTCATACGTACTGACCAGTTGCAGACAGCTAACTCGCTTTGTAGTAATAATAAGCCACATGATGAATGTATTCATTTACTACATAGGCGTCTGGGACATGTTAATTTTGAAAAGATAAAACAAACCATTAAGTTAGCAGAGGGAGTGAAATTGAAGCCTTGCAACAGGTATTTAAACTGCAATGCTTGCAACCAAGAAAAGAGCAAGGTTACTCCTGCAAACAGGGTTAATGGTTTTAAAATGAAGGAACCTCTAGAGGTGGTGTTTGTTGATTTAATTGGTCCTATGAAACCCAGTTTGGGTGGTGCCTGTTATATACTAAGTATTGTGGATCACTACTCTAGATATGGTTTTTGTTATTTGATGAAAACAAAAACTGAAATGTGCCAGAACTTCTTTAATTGGGTAAAATTTGCCGAGCAGAAGAGTAAGCACAAATTAATAACTGTAGTAACTGATAATGGGACAGAATTTTGTTAACAAGGAGTTTCAAACAAAGTTAGCAAAGCTAGGTGTGAAACATAAACGTTCTGCACCTTTTAGACCCGAGCATAACTCATACATTGAGAGACGAGGACAAACTTTGCAGGCCATGGCTCGTACTATGCTTAATGATGCTAATTTGCCTAGGTCGTTATGGGGAGAGGCTATTATGTGTGCCAATAGTCTGTTGAATAATGTAGTGCATTCCACTACAGGTAAAATACCATTCACACTTTGGCATGGTAAAAAGCCAAACCTAGATTATCTCCATACGTTTGGTACCCCTGCATGGGTGCATGTTCCATCTCAGATGAGAACAAAAGGGCAATCCAGAGCCAGGAAGCTGATCTTTGTTGGGTATAATTCTAATCACAAATCATATAGATTTTGGGCACCAGGCACAACAAATACACACAGTAGTGCTAGTGACAAATTCATAGAGCATATAGGGTGGAATAGACTAGAGTCTACTGATGATGTGATTATTGAGACTAAGATTGTCCCTGAGAAAGATCCAGTAATTGATGTTAAAGTGGAGGAAATGGCACAGGATGATGTAGTATCTCAAGAGGAGATAAAACAAGAGGTTTATGAGAATGTAAAACTACCTCCTGGTGAATATGCAGTGGGATGCAAGTGGATATATAAAATAAAAACCAGCATAGATGGGACTGTGACCCATAAGGCAAGGTTGGTTGCTCAAGGTTTTAGTCAAACTGCAAACGATTATGATGAAGTGTTTGCTCCTAGCCTGAAAGCTACAACTTTGCGTGCAGCTTTGGTATGGGCAGCAAAACAAAAATATATCATAAATCACTTAGATGTGGAAACAGCATACTTGCATGAACCATTGCAACATAACATATATATGAAGAAGCCTCTTGGAATAAAAGAGGATAACAACACTGATTGTTGGAGGCTGAAAAAGAGTTTATATGGATTAAAGCAGTCAGGTTATGAATGGAACCAATGTATAGTTAAAGAGTTAGAAAGGATAGGGTTCGTAGCTGGCATTGCAGATCCGTGTTTATTTAAAAGGGAAACTGATAGTTCCATATCATTATTGCTCTTATTTACAGATGACATAGCTTTAATCACGAAAACTGAAAAGGAAGCAGCAGACATAATTCCATTGTTGGATAAGAAGTTCAGAATAAAAAATCTAGGTGAAATTAAACAATATCTTGGGTTACAAATAGACAAAACTGACAGAGGCTGTACAATTTCTCAGATAGCGAAAATTGATAGACTGCTAAAGATGTTTAAAATGGAGCTGTGTAAACCAGCAAAGACACCCATGAGCCAAGAATATGGTAAAAGCCCAATGTTTGATAAGAACATCTATCAATCCTTGAAGTTTGTAATATTGCTTATAGTGATACTGAGATATCTGAAGCATACAATGCATTATGCATTATATTTAGAGCCTAGTAATGATCTGCAATTGACTGTGTATGCTGATGCAAGTTTTGCAACTGATCTATCTACATGTAGATCGACATCAGGTACAGCAGTGTTATTAGGTAATGTATTGATCGGATGGCGGTCTATAAGGCAAAAACATGTCAGTTTGTCGACGATGGAAGCTGAATTTTCCTGTTTATCTCTGTTATGTGCAGATCTAGTATTCTACAAACAACTGATGTTTGATATAGGTATCAAGGTACAAGAACCACTGACTGTGGATGAAGATAATCAGGCAGCACTACAAATGGCGTCTAGTCTTGCTGTAAAGACTAGGTCTAAACACACTGATATACGTTATCTAAATGTCAGGCAATGTGTACAGAATGGAATGATTGTATTGGAATATTGTGCATCTGAAGACAATATTGCAGATAACTTTACAAAAGCACAAGGCAGGGTTAAACATAACATGTGTTGCAATAAGTATGGAATAAGAATGTAAGGTTTTATATATTATTCAACCCAAAGGGGAGAATGTTAGTATAACTAACATTTGGGTTTGTAATATATAAGCCAGGATTGAAAGTGTATGTCACTTTAAGAGTAGCCAGAATGTGATTGGCTGTGGCTACAGCAACCGGCCATAAGATGGAGCCAGACACCTGGTTCTCTCTTCCTCTCTGCTCTATTTCTGTGTTGATTGCCTACTGTTTATGGTTCTCCGTGTTTTGACTTTGACTATTGGGTGTAAGTTTGCTACTGTTTTGACAAACTACTGACTGTGCCTGCTGATTGGTAAGGACAAGGACATATTGATATTTGGAATAGCATTAAGATACTGACTGACTTGTTTTGTGTATGACTCGGACTGTTTTTGGACTCTGCTAAATCCTCACTGATAGTAAAACCAACATTTCCTGTATTCAGTATACTACTCATGTCAAGTGTCTTATTCATTGTCTCTCTACTCACGCTTTCCTGGCTGCACTCGTTTCTCTGCACGGAGATATATACTAACACGGAGATATATACTAACTTTATTTACAAACTTAAAAACACACATGTACAAAAACACTGATAGAAAATACAAAACACTAATATATAAATATTTTTTACATTGATATTAAATTTGATACAATCTACTAGTCTGTACAAACTCATACTTATCTCATCTTCATTCACTATCATCTACACATTAAATAAGACACTTCTCTACGTTGGTTTATAACTATTTTTCAACTAATAATACATTCATACTGTTTAAGTATTAATAGAGTAACTTATTAAGTAAATAGTAATGTTAATGAAGAGAAAAGAAGCTTCCATACCTTTGTTATCTTTGTGCTTTCTGAATAAGTTGCCGAATATAATATGATTCTTGGGTTCATTTATTTTTAGCATTTTTTCCTTTATAATCTACCCATTTATACCATTTTCACCATATCTGATAATAGTCTGTATCCTCCTTCCCATTTATCTTGAGCGTAAGTCTCTCCAGTTGACCACATTCATAAGTTTTTTGAATAGCAACATGTATTGGTGGTATATTTGGTTTCTTCCAATATTGAGCTAATGAAATCCGTGCTGCTGTTAGTAAGTGTATAATTAAATATCTTACTTTAGGGGAATAATCTCCTTTGATTATTCCCAACAGGAATAGTTCCGGTTTCCACTCCAGTCCACACTCTATGATTTCTTCTAGCCACACTTTTATTTTTAACCAATATTTCTTTGTCTCAGGGCATGTCCACCATAGATGAAAATATGTACTGAATTTCTCCTTGCATTTCCAACAGCTTGGGTTTGCTGTTGGAAATATTTTGGCCAATCTTGAGGGTGCAAGATGCCATCTGTACATCATTTTATACAAATTCTCCTTATGTGCTACTGATTTGGTTAACATAAGATTTTTTTTGCCAGATTTCTTCCCAATCATCCAGATCAATACTATAACCGAAGTTTTTTTCCCAAGCCAACATAGGTTCTTTCTTAATTGTCTCTATCATTTCCCTTTCTAATAAATAATTACATAATTTAGAAATCAAACTTTTCTCAGCACCTGTGAGTATTTTATCTAACTGTGTATCTTTTCCCTCAATTCCAAATTCCTTTATGTCTCTATTTTATCTCATTTTTACTTGAAAGTATGCCCAATTATCGATGACTATCCCTTGCGTTTCTAGTTCTTGTATCGTTTTAAGTCTTCCCTCATTATCTAATATTTACTGATACTTAAGTTTTTTATTAATATCCATCGTATTTAGGTGGAACATCGCCTCCATCATTGAGAACCGCCACGGAATTTTAGTATAATGATTTTTTCTAACATCCATCCAGATTTTAATTAAAGATTTTCAAATTACATGTCTATTAAAATATAGGTTGTTTTTATTATTCGGGTTCCACATAAATGCATGCCAACCTAGCTGTAAGTCATGGCCCTCCAAATTTAAAATTCTGTTATTCCTCAAATTAATCCAATCTTTTATCCACATTAGTGCTGCCGCTTTATAGTATATCTCCCAGACAGGGAGTCCAAATCTACCTCTGCTTTTGTTATCTTATAAGTAGATTTTTTTATTCTCGTTTTTTTTCTTGCCCAAATGAATTTCATAACAATTTTATCTAATTCGTTAAAGAATTTTTTATCTACTAATATCGGAATTGTTTGAAACAGATATAATATTTTAGGTAACACATTCATTTTCATTGTTGCTACTCTACCTAATAGTGAAATTTGCATCTTATTCCAATTTTCTAAGTCCTCTTCAATCTGTTTCAATAATTAGATATAATTGTCCTCCCGCAGATTTAATGTTCTCGCTCTTAACCAGATCCCTAAATATTTAATCTTATTTACAATTTGTAATCCCATCTTTTCTTCCAATTTTTTTGTTTACTATTAGTTAAATTTTTCACTAACATTTTAGTTTTTTTCCGTATTAATTTTTAATCCTGCTAATTTACCAAATTTTTCTATTTCTTTTAGTAAGACTGGTCCTGATTCTATTGGGTCTTCTATGACAAAAACCATATAATCTGTGAAAGCCTGTAATTTATACCCTTGACGTTTGATTTTAGTTCCTTTAACTTCTACATTTATTCTAATTCTCTCCAACAAAGTTTCTAAAATTGTTATGAAAAGCAGAGGTGAAAGAGGGCATCCCTGGAGTTTCAGACATTTTCAAGATTTCTCACAGCCATTTATGTCATCTTTCTTAGTGCATAGATCAACTAGGGAGGCAAAGATGGAATAACTGCACAATGAGCAACCACTCTTGACTGACAGTAAAATAGGCAGGGTAAATGGCTTCTGATCTGGCATGACTGGGATCAGTCCTTTTTTCCATCTAAAACACATCAAAGTGATTTGGTATAAACATGGCTTCCTGAATATCATTGAGAATAAACAACTGGCTATCTGGCTCCTGTGAGAGATGACTTATTGTCAGAAGATTTCTGAAGCTTATTCACCCTGTTAAGATATCCAGTGTGGGAACTTTTTGTTGTAAGTCTTGCGAATAGTAAAGCTGGCAAGTATAGGGAGTCTTTCTGTATTCATAGCGATATCACTTAGAGTTATATACCACCACATAGTGCTCTCTCTAAATAGTTTACAGAGTCAGCATATTTCCCCCAACAATCTGGTTCCTCATTTTACTGACCTCGAAGGATGGAAGGTTGAATCAATCTTGAGACAGTCAAGATCAAATTGCTGGCAGTGGGCAGAATCAGTCTGCAATATTGCATTCTAATTACTATGCCACCAGGACTCATCCTATGTCTCTTAGAGTTTGTTGCTAAACATTACACTGGAGATCTTTAGGAAAGTCCTTCAGACATTTACTTGGCTAATTCTTCAGCTTGGTTTTCAAGAACAACAATTTCTGATTTTATTGTCTTTGGGAAGAGATGCCTGCTCAAAGAAGCTTCTGAGAGTGGTTTAAAAAATCAAGATCAATTATGTGGTCACATCCACCATCTTGATTGACTTGAATCCCCCACACACACCCATGCTCTGTATGTTCATTATCTTCACTGGCATTCATTAATGGTATCTCTTCGTGTCTCCCCATTTTATACCTTTATGCATGTAATTTATAAACATATTTTAGAATGAAAATATGTTCATTCATATGAGCATTTATAGAACTTTCAATACAGAGTATTATACTGATCTCAAGATCAGTATACACAAAGAAATTCCTACATAGGATTCTCATTAATTCTAATGAGGCCTCCTATTTGAGTAAGATTTATATTCTATGCATAGATCAGCATTCATCAATTACTGAAGCAAAATCCATGTATGCACTGGCATTATTTTATCTAAAGTACTGGATCTGCTGATAAATCAATTGCTAGCATCTTTGCAGAATGGAGGAATCATGCACCAATGGTTCATGATTGGAATTGCCTTCACTCATTTTCAGTCTAAGGTCATTAGGCTCTAAGTAAAAATAACAAATAAAAAGATCCCAATCACTGCAAGTTAAAAGTTTGTAGAAGGGCACTTTCCTTCAGTTGTTTATATCCAGTGTTTACATTTTCAACATGTTCAACATGTTTATACATCCCCGCCCCCACTTTGAATGAAAAGGACAAAAAATACTGATCAGCAGCCCCATATTTGTTGAGAATGAAGAATTTAATAAAAACATAGATGGTTAAACACAGGACTAGCTGTAGCCTCTCAAGAAATCAGTGTTGCTTTCTAACAATCAGCTTTAAAGGAAGAGGTTCAGCCCAGCACTGGCTGCTCTCAGACTGTAACATAAGAACATACAGTTACTAACATTTTCTGAATAAATGCCACATCCAGAGTCTTTTTAATCCTGTGTAATAATAGCAAATATCAATCCCATACATAATTCCTTAGAGGTGCAGTAAATGTTTCAGCTTTCTCACAAAGTTCAGACCCAGTCACTTGAGGAGAAGGGTTATTTTATATATCTCAGGACCAGATGTCTCCCACCAGACCACTTGGTGCATCATTAATAGTGGGTTGTTGCAAACTGGGACAGTCCAGAGTTGTCCTGTTGTGAATTATAATTATAATAAGGATATGGGTATCATTTAAATATGTGCAATTAGCAGTGTATCTGAAACATGTATTTTCTTCTAATACTAAATGGCAGCAAGCATACAAAAAACCCCCTATTTTTAAATATGTGGTTCTTATTTTCCTCTCTAACCCACAATGTATTAGTTCTTGGAATTACTGAGACAGCTTTTGTTTATCTATTCTTGTAAAACCTCAATGTGCAGGGAACATTTTCACAGCAGCTCTCAACTTAAATCTATGGCCTAAGGCTGAGATTTTATCATTTAGTACTTACTTTAAGAGGAAGAAAAAAAATTGAACAACTTATACTCCTGATTGTAGAAATGCAAAGAACATCAGGCTTTCAAAAGGCATTACCTAAACAGAGTCCTTTGTTTTGCAGGAGAAATACTCCCTTTGATTGTGTTTGATACTAGTGGTTTATTAATCAAATTAATTGATTAGCAAAACCAATTATTTGAACAGATCAAACTAAGCAACAAAACCTGTGAAGATGAAACACAGCAAGAAAATCTGTGAAGTTATATTATGTGATCTTTTGATCTAGAACAGGGCTGTCAAATTTGCAGCCCATGGGCCAGTTTAGCAAAAGGGGGAAAAGTTGTGATACCTCACGAGACAACACTGTGACAATGCGAGTTTGACACCTCTGCTCTAAAAGAAAGAAGAATTGGGAGTTGGTGTGTGGGTGTTAAGAGAGAGAAGTGGTAGTTGATAGTTGGACTGACTAACAAACAGAAATCTGGTAATGTTGGTCACAAACTTTTGTAATTAAGCATGATGGCATTTTATGACGTATCTTGCTAAAGAGAAATAACTGATGTCCTATGCTATTTGTTCAGAGAATGTCACAGTTAAATAATTAAGCAGTCTTGTGAGTAAATAAAAGTTGAATAAAATATTATCTCCCATGTCTAAGATATTATATTATTAGGGAAAAACCGATTAAAAAGAAAATATACTTCAAATTGTTACACTGATGCTAACTTAGCAGAGTGTATATATACTATAGGTATATTTACGTGTGTGATATGTTGCACTACATAACTCAGAAGAAGTTGTACTGGTTCCATGCTATACTAATTTTACCAGCAGAGCAGAAAATGATGTATTTCAGGAAGAATACTGGATCTGATTTTAAAAAATTGAAAAGTTATAGGAATTGGAGAATATATGAAAGTCTGAAGAAAAAACTTACACACAATAATTACATTAAAAATATAATAGAATTGGAAATTAGAAAAAAATCTAGATGTTAAATCTGCAAGATTCTCGATGATGATCAAAGCTGCCTTAATAAAGGAATTTGTGGAACAGACTTCACAATACAAGAGAGCTAGTAGAGAAGGTTTGAGGCAGTTACTGACTAAAAAAAGAGTTGTTGAAAGAGAAAACTACAAAAAATAAATGTAACTCCTAATCAATCAGCTACTGAATACTTTACAGATGTTAAGGGAATGAAACAGGCTGATGGAGTTGGAGATGATAGAAAAGGAGGTGCTATTTCAGATGGATTTGAGAGATAAAGAGGCTTAATGTCAGCATAAAAATGTCTCCATTTAAAATGTAATTGAAAAACACTGTAATTCCTAAGGACTTTTTCTTACCTCATAAGCTTAGAATCCTGAATCCATTTGAGAAAGCTGGGTCAAAGATAGAAATAGAGAGAAGACAACTTCATGAAATTTATCCTGATTGTGATTAAAAAAATCTATAACTTATCTGAGAAATAAGCTGCTTAACATCTTAAATATAAATATTTAAATCAATTAACTTGTAACAACTATTTAAAATATTTTTTCTTGATTTCAACTGAAATTTGGTTTCCTTAATTCAGAACAGTGGTTATACAATCAACTCATGTTTTAACATATCGATATAGACCAGATGCTTTGATTACATCTAAGAAATCTGAGGTACTAGTATATTTAGTGGCACAAAGTTTAAAATTAAAACCACATCCTTTTTGTATCACATAAAAAGTGAATATCTTACAGAATTGCTGAGGTTCACACAGAGGAACAAATTCAATTTGAGTGAAGTTGGACATAGAGTTCATAAAAAAGACTAGTTTTGTAGAACTTGATGGATTATATGGTTTGTGATTGTATCTTTTCAACTGATTAATTAATCAACTTCTTACAAAGGTTAATTAATAATTTGCTAATTAGCATAGGATCATTTGCTCATCTCAATCTTGATGACACATGGATTTTTCAGAAACAATTTAGAAAGCCATAGCAGTAATTTTAAAAACTGTGTTTAGGAATAAAGTAGTATTAAAAATATGTGGAGTATTTCTCTTCTTCCAATCTCTGTGTATGTGAAGGTATAGTCAGATAGAACACTGTTTTTCCAATCATCTGTGGTAGAAAAATTTTGCCCCCAGTATTTTTTTTTTATATATCCCATAGCTGATTTTAGGATTTTTTAGGAGCAGGCATGTTTTGGTATTGAGGAATAAACCCTTCTGTATTAAGTGCTTTTAAAAATGAGGACCCAAGATTGTTGGGGGCAATTAGCTGACCTTGTAAAAATGCCGTTTAGTAATAAGCAGGCATATACAATGGAATGAAGGCTATTGCTGAGTACACTGGGTTGCATCCCAAAAATTGTAAGCTGCCCTGAGTCTCCAGAGAAGGGCGGCATATAAATGTAATTAAAAAAAAATAGTGGGTTTTTGTCTTTTTTGTGCATCAGAGGAGCAGGAGGAGGAAGCACAGGAAAAGTAGGAAGCTCAGGAAAAATATAACTTAAAAAATTATTTGAACTACCAGCATTTAATTTATAAGATGATTGTCATAGTCATTGTGTTGTTAAAGAATTTGTGGCAATCAGGCATTTTAAAATGATGTTAGAGAACATGGTAAGCATTAATTCAGTTGAAGAAACATTTCTTCCTTGGAGAAGCCAGTGAATTGTTGAGGCAAGCCTGCCACAACAACAACAACAGCAGCAGCAGCATACTATCCCAAATGAATAGGACCACTCAAGTTACATAACGCAGAAAAGTGTACGCTGAAGAACAACAGAAAAATGAACTGCTTGCAGTTTCATTTGACAGTATGTGGGAGACTAATAGAGGGCAACATCATTCATTTCTGCCCTCCAGAAAGAATTGCCAGTGCACTCAGATGACAGGGCAACCAACTAATGCAGATAAGTGCTAAACTACAACGTTATCAGGAAACGACATGAGAAGCCAGTAGGTAACATCATTATAAGAATGCAAATACCTCTTCCTTTTAATAGCATTGCAATTTTATCAAAGTTAAATTTTGTTATGTTGTAGTTCATTTTTTAAAATACATGCACAAGGCTGGAGTTAAAAGTCAGTGGGTATTATGCTTTTCAGTGGGAGGGAGCATGGCACAGTTTATAATATAGACAATATTTAGGTTGCCAAAGTACTACAGAAACACTTACGATACAACAGATTGGCTGATGGATAATTGAGTCATAATACCATATATTTATGGAATTTCTGTTCATCAGCTGAATTCAACACTACTGTACCATAAGGTTTATTTCTTTGTGGACCATGAGTTTCTTTGATTGATACAGTTAAGTTCCTAGCAGAGAAAAAGAAAACTGAATAATTTCAGAAATATATACAATTATTCAACTTACAATTCAGAATGAGTCAATCTGGACCTGTTTCAGGTTGCCAAAACAAATTTATAATAATATCTTTTTTTTCTTATTCTGGAATAACTTTTATTTGTAAACAAACCACTTTTCAGAGATGTTATAATGAGATCACACCCTTGAGAGTGTAGATTACGAAATGTAATAAAGAGAGTTTCCTTAATCATATAAAAATCTCATGGGACAGCATAAAAATTTTCAGTGAATAGTTGAGAAATGAATGCTCAGTTTCTGTTACATATAACACAACTGTCAGCAACATCCATTCACATGATATTAATTTTAGAAAATGGTTAAAGTTTTGTGGAAATGTCTATAAGGAATAAATTGTAGTTTATTTCAGTAGACAGTTCCCTGGATGGATCAGGGAACATTTTAACTTACTGATTTCATTAGTTGTCTCAAGTCCAAAGCATGTTTAGCCTGGTTTGGGTTTAGTTATCCTTTAATAGAGATGAAGCAATGATAAAGTTAAGCCACAGAGAACATGCAAATATGACCTATTCACTATATGTAGATCTAAGACTCAAGAAATATTCCTAATTAACATATTTTTTAAAAAAAACCTTTAATGAATTATGTTAAATACTGCACCATATTAACTATAAGTTATCAAGAAAATGATCATGAAGCACAAAATATGTGTCACTATAGTGAAGCTCTAATCACTGGCACTGAGGTGCTACATTAAAAAAAATAGTCCAATAGTAACTTAAACAATATAACTTACAATATTGGCAGCTTATTTACTCTTAAGGACTATAAAGTAGGGATGGGCAGCTTATGGCCCCAAGACTACATGAAATCAGTGAAGTTATTTTCTGTGTTCCTAGGTCATATAGTCCAATTATATTTTCCTTGTTAATATTATCAATTTTTACATTCCATTATACAACGACAAGCATCACCTCTTGCTTGCAAGTTCTGTAATTTTAAATTGTTCTTTAAAAACTCACGAATTTCCTCTTCTTTTGCATCATGATTCTATTCAATCACTGATTGAGTTGTAACTAAGTGTTGTTTTTCTCATACCTTTCTTAAATATGAAAACATATTCCTTCTTTGTTTCATGCCCTTTCACTCCTAAGTGTAATCTTAGGAGTGAAAGTCTCCAATTTCAAGCATCAATTTGCTGCTGTTTAAGATATTAACATATAATCACTTTATCCTTCATTGTGTTGAGCTTTTCCATGATCATGCATCTTACGTTTTATGTTCTCACTATAATTCTGTCTTTGCAACTTCAGATTTTCTTTACTTGAATAGCAACATCAGCAACTAGAGGTCCTGAACATTTTTATTTAGCCATGTCATAAGCTATTATTATTTGGAACTTTATTATTTAAAAAAAATCCTTAGTAGAATGTTGAGTACTATCTGACCTAAGGGAGCCCTCATCCATTGTTACATCATCAATATTTTTATGTATATCATCTCAGGATATGCCATCTTTGGTCATGGGGGAGAGGTGTTGCCCCCTGTGGACAGGGCACAAAACCTGGGCATCCTCCTGGATTCACAGCTCGGTTTGGAGGAGCAGGTGGGAGCTGTGACTAGGGGGGCCTTTGCCCAGGTTGGGCTGGATCACCAGCTCCACCCTTACCTGAGCCAAGATGCCCTACGGACAGTCACTCATGCGCTCGTCACCTCCCGAATCGACTACTGTAATGGGACTGCCTGCCTGGACCAGCTGGTGCAGAAGCTGCGCTGAGGTTGTGATGGGGGTGTCCCGATACTCCCATGTTACACCCCTCCTGCACGACCTGCATTGGTTGACGGTTGCCTTCCGGGTGAGATTCAAGGTGTTAGTAACAACTTATAAAGTCCTACATGGCTTGGGTCCAGGGTACTTGCGGGAATGCCTCCTGCCAGCATCACATTCCAATTGCCCTGTATGCTCCCACAGGCAGGGCCTCCTTGGGGTACTGTTGGTTAGGCATTGTCAACTGGTGGTGCCTAGGGGTACGGCCTTCTCTGTGGGAGCACCCACCCTATGGAACCAACTCCCTGTGGACCTCCATTTGGCCCCCGATCTCCACTCCTTCTGCCGGGACCTGAAGACCTTGTTGTTCCAACAGGCCGGTCTGGACTGACCTTGGGGGGGTGTGGGTTGGTTTTTAATATTTGTTTTAATTAATTTTAAATTTTGTATAATATTGATTAGGCTTGTATTCGTTTAATGCTTTTTTTATTGTAATTTTGTATTAGGTTTCTTTTATTGTTCGCCACCCTGAGTCCTTAGGGAGAGAGGGCGGCATACAAGTCTAATAAAATTACAAGTCTAATAAAATATTACAAGACTTATTACAAGTCTAATAATAATAATAATAATAATAATAATAATAATAATAATAATAATGTAGTCTTTTTATGTGATTTTCTTGGTAAAATTCAGGGATAGTTTACAACTGTCTTCTCCACAAAGTATGAAATGATGTCTTTGGCCTTGCCACTTGAAGTGATCTTCTGCTTTCAGTTTCTTCCTATATCATAAGAGTCTGTTCTACCCATCTGAACCTAAAGTTGACTTTATTAGGATTATATATTTCTGGCATACATTCCCAGCTTTCTCTGTTCATCCTGCCCAGGAACATTTCCTGCACCTCACCATCACAATGAGGCAGCAAAGCAGAACTGGTTTTTGTGTAAGCATGAAAGGTAAGACAAATGTTGAACTGATTACAGAATTTAATTTGAAATATTCAAGTTGCGGCAGAAGAGTTGCATCTTTTGGATGTTGCATTAAGATCCATAAAGAATTCAGTGTAATCATAATAAATCCCAGCATACTTGGAATTTTTATTTGTTCAGAGACTGAGAACACATAAAGATAAATGCAGCTCTGCAATTTTTATTTACTTACTAGACTGGTACTTACCTGCCCATCTCAAAGTTACCAGGATAGTTGAAGTTACAGACAGAAGAACTTAGGTGGGAAAAGCACTAGGAACAATAACTTATTTTATATAATGACCTTCAATAGTACAATTCCCATACACTTCTATAATTTCCATCACATACTAGGTACCAAACTACTTCAAATCAATACATTTGATAATCACATAGTACCTCTAGGAACAATACGGTTATACTAATAGCTATTGCAATTCAAATTCCAATTCCTGTAATTTGGACCACCTGAAGCTTCCAAACAAATTTCAGAGGTAATGCTATCATTTGTACGACTGAAAAAAATTACAGATACATCCACATAATTATTTTTTAAAAAGCCATGTAATTGTGAATTTTTAACATAACACTCCTTAGTCAAGATAAAATAGCTTTAAATTAGATATTGCCATGTTTCATTTAATACAAGACAAAAGTGTATTTCCAGTTAATGTTTCATATTTTGAATGAATATATTTTATGTAGCTTTTAGAAGCACAACTCCTTTAATTTAATACAATGAGCAAGATTGCAGGTAAATATAACACAAATATTCATTCCAGCTGGCTAGAAAAAATCCAGTTATCTGAAGGTGTAAGATTCAAAATATATTGCTATGATCATGTTTATTTCAGTGGGAACTTAGTCCTGCTTACTTAGTTATATCTAATTCAGGTTATCATTATTTAATAAGGAATCATAGAATCTATATTGAGGAGAAAGTATTTGAAATTCATACATAAAAGAATCAGCAATTCTGAAAAGGATTACACCCAATTCAAAACACTGAATCCTTATAATTGCATGAACTGTTTTCACTGTTTCTTTTCTTCATTTCTTTTCACATCTTCCTGTTGATAACTCTATCTGCGCTAACTCCGCCTGTGTCTTATGCAGGATATATTAATGACAAAATACATTTTACTATCTTCATCTTTCCATCTATCTTTTTTCCAAATGTGCACATTGTTAAATATGTTCTCAGGTTATTTTATACTTTTCAATTATCAAAAAGCTCATTGTTATATCTTTGACTGGCATAAACTCTATAGGAGTTTGCTGCTAACATTAAGAACAAGCAGAAACCAGTGAAATATAATAAAAATTGAACAGAAGGAAATTTTAATTTATAGTGTTTTAAAACCCTCTGTTTAGATTCAGAATTCTACTCAGAATGTTCTAGCTGATGAAAGGTACATTGTGAAATGCTGAACAATTAATGTGAATAAAGAAGCAGTGGAGATGATCCTGAAATGCACGTATTGTTTCAAAATGTTCCCTGCTGAATCCTTGTTGAATAAAGGTCAACAAATTCATTTATCTATTAACACAGTATTCTGTTATTGCATAGCTTTGTATTCATTTATTCTGAATTTTTTCCCTCTTAATGCTGAATTATTGAAAATAAAACACTGTGATATAGGGTTATGATGCTGGACTACAGCCAATTAGATTCAGGTACTGTCCTTCTTTAGGCACAAAGCTAGTAGAATGACCTTGGTCCAGTCTTTCCCTTTCACCCCTAATCAACATCAGACCACTTGATGAGTCAGTTGATAAACAAAATCCTTGTTGAATCATTGATAACTTTGTTGTAAGAACTAGGTAAGTACAAAAACAAGCAGTCGCTGAAAGCCTGTAGGACAAACACTAAAAAGAACTGAAATTACTGATAACATGTTAACAAGTTATTTACATCCTTACGTTTTCCTTTTGGTTTAGTAATTTTTGTGGCATGATTGCCACAGATTCTTGGCAAACTGCACAAGTCCTTCTTCCAGAACATACCAAATATTAATATTTCTTCATTGCTTTTGATTCATTTCCTTTAGGAGACTTCTCAAAACCAACAAGAATTCATTATGATTCTACTCTTTTGGGCAAAACCATTCTCAGAATGAGGAGAAGGAAATGGAAAAGAAGAAATGAAAAGTCCTTCTCCAATACCCATTCAAGTCAAGATACAAAATATCTAGAAACAAGTTAAGCTTTTTTTTAATACATTACTTATTCTGGATTTAACCAGAAATCCTCCAATATTTCTCATTCCTGGTAATTAAAACACAATAACAAATTAAGTAATTGGTTCCCCATTTGGGATTGAAAATCAAGTTGTAACTGATAGGATGTAGGAAGAATGTTTATGTAATTATTTACAATTGTTTACATTCTACATACTCAACAGAATAGTTACTTGGTCTTGGCTTTGCCATGCTATTGCAGCCAATCTTTCTCCATGATTGATCCATGGGCCATACAAACATTATTTTTCTGTTGTATTTTTTAATACTGTTTAGGGAACATTCTTCTTTAGAACTATGTCTCAGGAGTAACTTGGTTGACTGAAAATAAGTTTCTCTTGTCAGCTGTTTTATTGAAGTTCAGCCATTGGTAGGAATAATTTAAGAAAAGTACTACTCCTAGTCTCCACATTGATAGAGTGAATATATTGGCTCTTGTTTTCATGGATCCTTAGCTGAATCTTTGTAACTTTAAAATACACCTGGTTGTGTTTTTGAATAGAACCATCATTGGAATCTTTTCCATTTTGTTATTGTTAACAGCATTTCTTATACAGTTCTTTTCAGAAATGAGAGTGTTCATTGCCTCTGAGCTTGAAGGATTTTTATTCATTCGGCATCAGTTTTCCCATCCCTCCACCCTCAGTATAAATCAGTTTGGGTTGGTCAAATAGGATGAAAAAACAATGTTGTCAGTATCAATCAATCAGCAATCCAAATCACTTTCTATCATGGTTTCAAAAGTGCTTCATGGTTTTCTGATTTCCTGTCTCTACTAATTATCACTGAGGCTCATGCATGTACCAGAAATGAGACTACTTTTAAAAAGAGATTTTTCTTATATGTTTTAATAGGAGAAATAAGAAAGAAGAAAAGAAAAACATTTCTCAACCTGTTGACTATATATATAATTTTCCCCCAGCATTTACATGACAGAAGATGAGCAGGTGATTTGGGTGGTAAAACACAAGCCTGTAATTTTTAATATTAAGATTAAGGGAAAATGTACCTGTTGACTGACTAAAGCAGGAGAAACAATTACAAAGCTTTGAACATTAAATTCACTATAAATATGGCTCTCTCTTCTAATACCAAGCACTGCAATGGCTCCTTTAGTTAGTTAACGATAACTTATTAAATATCCCTTGGCACGTGCATGTTTAAATGATTTCAATATAGCCTGGCTGGAAAGAAGCTGACAGTTATCATACTTTTCAGTGGCCAAATCAACCAGTGACATTTTGTTATAACCAGCAATCTGCAACAACAATCTTAGCCAGTAAGAACTCACAGTGACAGGACATTTGTCACCAGGTTTCATAAAAAAGCATGAATTTAGTTTTAATAAGATTAATAACCTTTAATACAGCTTTACAAAATAATGTATTCCTAGCAGGTATTCTGATTCTACTCTTACCTCCCTCGGGAGAAGGGCGGCATACAAGTCTAATAAAATAAATCTTGGATAAATTCTGTTTATTCACTTTTAAACAGAAACAGATAGAAACTGTTTTTTAAATGATGGTATGCTAGAGTTATTCCTGTAGCCTGAAGATAGTCTTTGAAGACTCAGTAATATCAGGTGTTATACAAATAATAATAGTATCCATCTAAGCACCCTGCATTTGAAGCTTCAAACATGAATTAAATATGGGGTTTGTTATCATACATCATAATTGTTCACTTCTTTTTACACATTATGGACCCAGTTATGAACAGCTTGCTATGAGGTCCCACTGATTTAATTCACACATACTCTAATTTGCTAGGGCTGGCATAAAAACAGTCATTTAGCAGGGCTATCATAAGCTCATTAGAAGCATATTGGGAAAGCTTAACATTGTCCAACACATAGTTTCAAGTATCCTTTCACTGACATCTTTTCACTGCTGTAGATTCTGTATAATTGCTGGTACTCTACTGTCACACATACACAAGTATTTTTTTTCAATGGCATATGTATGAGTATACTAGAGGAAAAACTGGACAATGTTTCATTTGATAAGCCTAATTATCTGCTAAATATCATAAAATGATAAACTAATATAGTAAAAAGATTTCATGCAATGGAAGAGTAATACTTATCCTTGAGATACTATTGTTTTCTCCAGCATCCTCAATTTTTCAGTTGCACTGAAAAGTTTCAGGTAAAAGATTTTTATTTTCATGGGTCTAATGAAAGTGAAATAGAACTAGATTTTCTTTATTACCTTTTGTATCTCATCTTTTTAGAATGCTTTCTCACATTACAAATTATTAAAAAAAGCTGAAAAATAAAGCCAGATAAGAAGCTGCAAGCAATTAAGAGAGATTGGTGGTAGAAGTGGAGCACTGGGTTTCAACGATCATTCCCAGTTGAATTATCACCAACAACTAGAAATAAGGCTTGTTGACATTATAGGACACCATTGCTCCTATAACTGATGTCATAGTATCTAATTAGGATGTCTAAGAAATCAGCAAATTATAGTCCCGTGACTTATTTTTCAGTAATGAATTGAAAATTAATATCTGAACGTATTTACTTCTAGTTCAGCTATGTTTAAAAAAAAACAGTTAGAAATGTTGGAGTTCTGTGAAGTTTGAGAAAGGCCATTTCCACATAGAATAAACGCTTGTTTCCTTTTCCATCAGCTGCCCTGTGCTTGTTCCACAGTTTCTTATACCTTCCATAGAAGGCCAAAGTAAGCACAGGTGAAACTGATACTGCTCTGAGGTTCTTTTCAACAGCTGGCATTTCTTTGTCATATTCAGGCAGTGACAGCCTTATTCTGCCATTATCAGAATCACTACTTTGTTAATGGGTCTCTCAACTCAGCATCTCACAAACCCTAGTAATCAGAGTCACTGGAATTGCATCACCCTCATGGTGAGAGAGTCACTGGTCATTTTAATGAGTCCTTTTCAGAAGAACATCAGTTTCGCAATTGGTCCTGTTCTGTTTGGCACTGTACCAAAGCTAGTGATAATGGGTTCCTTCCCAGGATGGCCAAGTTAAATAGATATGTCAGTTCTTATGACCTAATGCCCATAAAATGTCCTGACAAGATCCTGCAAAATTATATTCCACAAAAGGGCAATTCAAACGACATTTTTTATTGTGGCAACCCCAAAACAACTAGAAAAGTCTGATTTTTAAAGAGCTTTTGAAAGTTTTAATTTTAAATTTGGACTATAGTAGAATAATTTCTGTATATGTTGTATGAATTCCTTATCGTAAAAGATGATGCTGTTTTTTCCTTATGTCCACTCTATCTATCCCAACAAATTATTTAAACCTATTGTGATGAAATTCTTGGCTTTGATGAAATTCATATGTCTCCTAAAGGGTCTACCATTTCTATTATTTTCATCTCATTTTACCAAAAAAGAAAGAAAGAAAGAGAAAGAAAGAAAGAAAGAAAGAAAGAAAGAAAGAAAGAAAGAAAGAACTGCAGGCACTTTGACATTTATTTAGTATACAGAGTCATTTGGATATGAGATGGGTAGCAAATAAATTTAATAAACAAACAAACAAATAAGAATATATTCTTCAGACTGAATCTTGATTCTTGAAGTTTTGAATCTCAAACACAGGCTTGAATCATGACCATTTCATATCTCAAATCTTAAGTTTGATTTTAATCAGTGTTGATTTGCATAGGTCTGAAAATTAATATTTTATATAGTAATATAATTTTAATACTGGTTGTAAGTCATTCTACTAAATTCATCACCTACATAATATCTGGAAAATGATAAAATTGTATTAGACGTATACTGGCCAGGGTTGCTGGAAGATGGGGCACATATAAACTCAATAACGAGCCAGATTGGAGTTGGCATTTTGTACACCTATTAAGTTTTATCCAAGGATCTGGGGTAGGCAGATATTGTTGTTTAATAATTTTAAAGATATTATCAATGGATATAAGCTGTTATAAGCCTTCACAATCTGACTCTGATGATGTTGCTCCATCTAAGTCTGTATTTCAGAATTGTCAGTCCCAGGGCCCAGAAAGTCAGGATTCAAATGTGGGTGATCAGTCCCAGGTCTCTCCTGTTCAGCTGGAACAGTCAGGTGACAAGGCACAACCTCCAAGGCCCAGATTTAAACACCTACAGAGAAGATCAGAGCAACACTCCTCAATGAGACGCCTTCCTAGGCAAAGGGCAAGGCACAAGTGATACAGCCAGCTGTCAGCACACAGATGTAAGAAGCTGATTTACAGTTTTTGTTGGAGAAAACTATTTGGTTTTCCAAGTTGTGACTCTTGTTCCTGCTTCTTCTTCATGATCTATTGACTCTTTGACTGGCTGACCTCCTGATTTGACTTTCTGTAACTTTTTGAATGTATTCGGAGTATACTACATATTGCTTCTTATACTGCATTGACATTATTCAAGCAAGCACTCCTGGTAGGCATTTGAATTACATTCCTGTCTGCAGCTATCTGCTTTAACTGTAGTAAATATTTCAGCTTGTGTATGTGTGTGTCAGCAACTTTGAAATAAAACATCTGCTTTTGCAACTGACTGATTTTGTATTATTATTGTTGGTTGCACAGTCAGTCAGATTTTGAGACTAAATTTGGCATTCTATCAAGTGCCTGGGACTATTGCTGTTTAATGGTGTTAAAGATATTGTCATAGGGTGTAAGCTGTTCTAAAAGCTGCCTTTTTCATTTGACTGATCTATTAGTATTATAGATGGTTGGATATTTGGATTGGATTTGCCATATTGAGTCCTTCCCAATGACGTGGAATAGGCAGGTGGTGTTGTTTAATAATATTGAAGGTGTTACAGAATAAGCTGTTCCAAGTAAAACTGCCTTTTGCAACTGACTGGTGGTGATGTTGTAAATGCTGGTGGTCTTCAAATGGTGCTCCAGATATTCTGGAATTGCACCAAAGGTGTCTATTACTATTGGTACTATCATTTTCTTCTGCCATACACATTCTAATTCTATTTGCAGATATTTATAATTTGTGCTTTTTCAGCACCACTGTAACTTCAAACAATCAATAAACAAGGCAATCATTAAGTGAGAACTACTTGTAGTGCGGAAAAGTAGAAGCCTACCTCCCAAAGGTGCTTTTTCGAGAGGCAACTGGACTTTCTGTTTTTTCTTCAAAGGCATTTAGCTTTTCATCCAAGAAGTTTCTTCAGCTCTGACTGAATGGTGGGGAATGGAAGGATTTATACTTCTTGCAGACAGCTGGTTATTTGCGTTCTTTTAGAGAGTTGTTAGGGTCACATGGAGGTTGACTTGCTAAAAGAATGCAAATGACCAGCTGTCTGCAAGGAGTATAAATCCTTCCACACACCCCAAATCCAGGCAGAGCTGAAGAAGCTTTTTGAATGAGAAGCGAAATGTCTTCAAAGAAAAAACAGAAAGTCCAGTTGCCTCTTGAAAAATCACCTTTGGGACAATCATGACCTGGATGACTGAAAATCTCCATTGACATAGAAGCTTACCTGAAATGCAGTAAATTAGAAGTTCCTCACAAAAATAAAACATTTCTTGATTGTATAGTTGGGATGTATATTTGGGATTGACTCAAGATATAAATCAGATACTTGAATGGAGGATATTTCTATATAATTAGAATATGACAGAATTGTAACCAGGATTGGCATCACTAAGCGGTGTGGACATAAAGCATGATATTATGTGAATGGATCGCTTAGGGATGGCAAACCCATTTGTAACCCCAAAATATATGGGTCATTAGCCAGAAGTGGAGGATAAGAAGCAAGGGGATGCAGACCATGATTGAGTTGGGAGGTACTGTAATGCATAAGCTCAGGGAGACCATGTAAAGAGAAGGTATAGTGTGTACATCAATGTGAGCACCACGAGGGCAGGGAAAAAAGACGTGAGGTCTATGGAATCACAAGTTGTCTTGGAAAGGAAGGTGCATGTGTGGAAGTGCAAAGACACCATGGGAAAAGGATGAGTGTGCATGTGTGTGTGCATGTGTGTACAATCCCAGGGATGATGTAGAAATTGGGTATGAGATCTGTGCATGGGTGAATGCTTTTGTGCAGGTACAGAGAGGGCAGGAAAACAGGACATGAAGTGCATGCATGCATGTACAATCCATTCAATACAATGTTGTATTAGCGAGTGGGCATGTTAACAGAAAGACAAGACAACAGTAAATAAGCAAACCTAAATCAGACAGAGAAGGTGAAACTAGATACTGGTTTGAATGTCCTTGAGACTTAGATGTGAATAGAATGTGACTAAATCAGATCTTCATGTTCAAATGCATCAACATACCATCAAATGAAACCCATATTTGATTGATCTTTATGCAGGAATTTATGAAGGACACCATATGCAGCATATACGAGCAAAGATTTCATACAAAATACTGAGTTTCAGACACATAAAATTTTTGTGAACTGAACTGTAAAATTTCTGATGCCATTTTCTTTATCTAACTTGACAGCTGGTATCTGATCTGAAAATAGCATATTTTTCTTCTAATGCTAGTCACCCTGTCACTTTGGATTGCTTAGATGTAAACAAACAAATGGATCAGGAAAATAACAGCGGAAAAATCGTTATTCCTTACAAATTGCAGAAGTAATAAATACTTTTATGCTTTGACTTTCTGAAAAACAGAACTGTAGTTCATTCATTACAGATGATGCCAAATTGGAACCTATATATTAATGATCTTTCAAGAAAAATCATACAATTAAGGCTATTTTGTAGACAGGAAAAGAAGGCTGGCGATTTGGTGAGATAAAACACGAACACTGATGTAGCCATCTTTTTTAAATTTCCAGGATTAAATAGTCCATCTTTTTGCCTCAATCTCCCAAGACTGGGGAAACAAAGTAATGATTTAGTAAGATACATCTTGATGACTGCCATATCTCATCCAGCCCTATGTAATTTAGCTCTGTTACCATCCATCTAACTGCCAAACATAAGCAAAATGATCTGAAACGTCTACTTGCACTGATTGAGGTTTACATAAGGAATCTGCAAGAAGAAAGCTGAGGACATAAGTGAGTATACATAAAGGAATTTAATTTAAACCATTCCGATAAACTAGTGTTTCTCAACCTTAGCAACTTAAAGATGTGTGGAATTGAACTCTTAGAATTCCTTAGCCAGCATGAGAAAACAGGTCTAAATCAGAGGTGGTATTCAGCAGGTTCTGACCAGTTCTGGAGAACTGGTAGCAGAATTTTTGAGTAGTTTGGAGAACTGGCAAATACCATCTCTGACTGGTCCGCCCCCATCTATTCTCTACCTCCTGAGTCCCAGCTGATTGGGACTGATTTTGTTGTCCTGCACAGGAGAACGGAGCTGGAAAGCAGATAAGTGGGGTGAGGAGGGAATGGGATTTTGCAGTAACCTTCCCCTGGAGTGGAGTGGGAATGGAGATTTTACAGTATCCTTTCCCTGCCATGCCCACCAAGCCACACCACCAAGCCACACCCACAGGACTGGTAGTAAAAAAATTTGAATCCCACCACTGGTCTAAATCTGTCCTGCCCCATTCATGTAGGAGGCACCATTTTAAGGCGTTTCTGGGTTGAAAATATTAGTCAGTGACATCACCACCAGGGAAATCCATGGAGGTATTTCATGTTTTAAATTTAAAAAAATAAGATTTAAAAACTAGTTTAATTTCTCTATTGTTTCAGTATAGAAAGGAAAACTTTTTGCATTGCCTAGCTCCACACCTTTTAGACCCACAAATAGATATTGTGGTGGATTTTTTCTAAGACAGAAGTGGTGAAGAAGGGGAATATCACTCTATTTCCTTAGAAAATCCTTTTGTTTTTGTTATTTATATATGGAAACATAATTTATCTTCATTATATATGGAGTTTTTGAAGTTATTTACCACCAAATAAAATATTTTTTTGCCAAAATTTAGATAATTCTGCATTTTTAGATATAACTGTGAACATCAGAATTTAAAAATGAAATCTGAAAATTTAAATTTACACGGGAAGGAAGGAATTATCAGTATATTTTTTTAGTTTATCTTTCCTTCCCCCTTTTTTAAGAAGCAACAATTCCTCTTCATGATATTATGTAGATTTTAAATAAAACATAAAATCATTTAGCTCATTGAAAAGCAATATTTGAGCCCTGGAGTATAACATTGTTTAAAATAGCTCACACACTTCAGTAAAGAGTAACATTGAAAGACATATTGTGTTCCATTTTGAAATTTTCCTGCTTAGGTATTGGCATACCATAATTTAAAATAAGGTTTGCATTGTCTTAGCCAAATAACAAACCAAACGATACCTAATAATTATTTTCTTGACTTTGTGCACTGTTCCAAGCTTTCAACAGAACTGGATTTAAGCTCATCAACAAACTGAGAACCATAATTTTTACTTTGATAAATACATATAGGTTGCATTATGCTAAATAAATAAAGTATTTGAGAAGAAGAGGACAATGCAGAATTTTTCAGATGACAGAGAAGCTTATTTGTTAGATACAATATTGGGAGCTATTCCTGTTTCTTAGATAGTCCAGTTTGAAACCTAAGAATTCTGGGAGTTGAAGTCCACAAGTCTTAAAGTTGCCAAGTTTGGGGACACCTATCCTAGTCCTTTGCAAATGAATCTGTAAAACAACATTGGTTGTTTTAAGCCCTTCAGAGCAGCAGCCTCCATGCTTTATTTTATTATAATAACTTCAGCTCTTAGCCACAATGCCCCTTCCACTGACTGAACTTTGCCCTATGCAACTATTTCAATCTGGGTTGCTGGGCTGGACGGTTATGTTCTCTGCTGGTTGGTAATTTTACTCCTCTTCCTCCTCCTTGTTGTCCTCCTTTTCTTTGTTGCTCATTTTCACTCCCTCTCACTGTCTCTGTTTCTCTTTTTACCACTTTAGTTATTCAGCGCTGAATATTATAGAGGTCAAATATTTATTATGCACACAGATACACATACACATTGTCCCCAACCAAACCTTTCTTAAGCCAATTGAGTAAAAACTAGGAATGTGTGTCAACTAAAAAAATACAGATAGATCAGATATGGTGAATTTGAAAACAGTTCAGTTCAGTTTGGTCAACCTGGGATCTTCAAAATAAAGACAGTTAGAAAGATAAATAGGGGCAGATAATGAATGAAAATGGCTGTGGACCCGAGACTGGATTAGTAAGAGGCAATTGAATGCAACGTTCATTTCCTTACTTATTGTATATTATTTCTAAGCCAACTTATATTAATACATTTCTATTTACAAACATCTTTACAGGCATACCATATCTATAATATCATATCTCTTTCTGAGCACCAATAAATAATTAATGCTTACTTTCTTCATTTTGTAATTCATTTTATACTTATGAAGTCAGCAATGTTATAAGCAGTTATAAGCAATGTTATAAGCAATGTTATAAGCAGAATCAGAATGCGATCCTTTCCATTAGTGCAGATTTGTAAGAGTTACTTGGTTTTAATTATAAACTGATCTACGTATTAAACTCAATATTGTGGGACTAACTCACTGTGCATAAACTATATTTATATACTCTATGCTAACATCTGCCTAAATAATTTTCATGCCAGTACTAGATTTGGAATATATTTGGAACCAACCATGCCTTTTATCACCCCAAACCATACATTAAGTAATTGTTTATATTTGGAACACTTTATTGACATAGATTTTTTTCCATTGTGACTTAATGAAAAAAATAGTTGCAGCAAGAGAGATATTCAATAATAGCAAGTATATTATTGCTATTATTACTACCATTGATAAATCCATACTAGTAAAAGGATGAAATGGAACAAGTAGATACATAAACTTATTTAAAATGTAGCCTAATAAATATAGCTATAGAAAATATAGAAAAAGAAAGTGACACTGTTTCTACTAAATCAATTTAAGACATATTCATAAAATCAGCATTATTGATTCATTGAATTTAATTTCCAAAGAAAGGATTCATAGAGGACTGGATTATTAGAATGATAAGGGATATGGAAGGAGGATTCTTTGGAATAGCATATTTTGGTATAAAGACAAAGAAGGATTATGTGTACAAGACTAAACAACTGTTGTTTCACTTCACTAATTCCTTTCAAATGTTCCTGTTCAGGTGGGACCAAACTAGGCTACAGCAGAGAATTGCCTTTATGAAGCAATACAGGAGAATTATACAAGATAGTTTTCTTCCAGGACATCACTGTGATCTGAGAGTACCTGGTAACTGGTTCCACATGTTTAGATGGTAGCCTTGTAATTCAACTTAACCCTTTCGTCTCCTGTTCTGAAAATCCCCAAATGTGGAACAGTGCAAACTGATTTAAGAGAACTGAGAAAACCCTGTCAACCTTGTCTTTGTGGAGAAATTCTCTCGATCAACTTTCTCATGAAGTAAATGCTTAAACCTAGTGTGTGTGCCTATGGTTATGTATTGGTGTATGGATGTATTCAAAGCTTACTAGCTGAAAAGACTTAAGTAATAATGTTTTAAGGCAAGGGAAACAGTGAGAGACTGGATATGGTTCCACAGGGATTACTGTGGGGTAAGAATTACCTGTATGTCTCTATGCCAGGAGTTTCAGCTGATTTTGTGGATATAGTTTGTTTACTAGCACCACTAGACCCATCACCTTACTTTTAATTCCCAGCTGATGGCAGAAACCTGCAGATTGGGGCACTGGGCAGATACCAGGTGCAGGCTAAGAGTTGTCTATACAGGTATTTAGAAAAGCTGCTTATTCTGAGCTGTCAGGAAATGGGTTGTGTTTTCTTTTAAAAGGGTTGCTTTCTTTAAATAGTTGAATGAAATTCAGTGAAAAAGTCTTCAACAGAAGTTTGATTTGGGGCATCATAATTATAAGCTTTCTGCTATTTGGCTGTCATGTTAGCCTTTGTGTAAATCACAGACAACAAACCAGTTATTACATTTTGCCCCCCTCAATTTGTATCTAGCTGTTTTTCTTCATAATTACACAAAGGATGAATGTGTGGAATACAAGGGTAAACATAATGCTATTTTAGTATAGTTAGGATTACAAATATATTTTCAAATTGTACTAGATGTATGTATTTAATTTTTCTGCGGAGATTATTAAAAACTTTGTTCCTCAACACAATATGTTATCATTAAAATCTACATCTTATGTAGAAAAGAGTCTTCTGAGGTCTAAGGTGACAATTTTTTTATATGATCAGGATTAAACTTGCCTTATTTTACAACATCTTTCCTAAAATAAAAAAAATTATTTGTACCTTCTTCATTTTTTCAAAATTTATACTTTTTCACTCTCATATTTGAATCAACTTTATAGTACAAGAGTTTTATTAAGGGTTTGTCTTTATCCCCAAATGTTTTGGTTTATTTATCTTTCATCTAAATATCTTTCTCTGTGGTGGACTCTCTGAGACAATTTAATGTTGAATCAAATAAAGAATATACAAATAAAATGTATATCAGAAAAGGACTTTTATTCAAATTCCACAAAACACTATTTAGTTAAACGGAATATCCTTGTATATTATAAATATTTATTTTCAATGCATTTATTTTCAATGCTTTTGATACCATTGACCATGGTATCCTATTGCGACATCTCGAGGGGTTGGGGATAGGATGCACCATTTTATGGTGGTTCTCCTCCTACCTCTCGGGTCGTTCGCTATTGGTGTTGGCAGGAGGGCAGAGGTCGAGCCCGAGGCCCCTCACTTGTGAGGTGCCACAGGGGTCGGTCCTCTCGCCTCTCCTGTTCAACATCTATATGAAGTCGCTGGGTGAGATCATCCGTGGTTTTGGGGTGAGGTATCACCAATATTGCATTGGGTTGTATCCCAAAAATTGTAAGCCACCCTGAGTCTTCGGAGAAGGGCAGCATATAAATGTAATTAAAAATCCCCCAAATATGCGGATGACACCCAGCTTTACATCTCCACCCCGGACCAAATCAGTGATGCCCTCTCCGTGATGTCCCATTGTCTGGATGCAGTATGGATCTGGATGGGTAGGAACAGGCTCTGGCTCAACCCTGCCAAGATTGAGTGGCTGTGTGTGACGGCATCTTGGGTCCAGGATATTCCATCATTGGTCATGGGGGAAGAGGTGTTGCCCCCATGGATAGTGCTCGCAACTTGGGGGTCCTCCTGGATTCACAGCTCAGTTTGGAGGATCAGCTGGGAGCTGTGACCAGGCAGCATTTGCCCAGGTTCGTCTGGTGCATCAGTTGCGCCCCTATCTGGACCGAGATGCCCTACGGACAGTCACTCATGCACTCGTCACTTCCCAAATCGACTACTGTAACGCTCTCTACATGGGACTTCCCTTGCGGATCACTCGGAGGTTTCAGCTGGTACAAAATGCAGCCATGCGGGTGGTGATGGGAGCTTCCTGATACTCCCACATTACACCCCTCCTGAGCGAGCTACATTGGTTTCTGGCTGCCCTCCGGGTGAGATTCAAGGTGCTGGTGCTAACATATAAAGTCCTGCATGGCTTGGGTCCGGGGTACTTGTGGGAATGTCTCCTGCCAGTATCGACGTCCCTTCGCCCTGTATGCTCCCACAGACAGGGCCTCCTTGGGGTGCTGTCAGCCAGACAATGTCAGCTGGTGACCCCCAGGGGTAGGGCCTTCTCTGTGGTAGCACCCAGCCTGTGGAACCAGCTCCCTCTGGGGCTCCGATTAGCCCTGGACCTCCGTTCCTTCCGCCGCAACCTGAAGACTTGGTTCTTTCAGGAATCCAGCCTGGACTGAAGCGGAATGGGATGGGTTTTTTTTAACTGTTTTTAGATTAGTTTGTGAGTTTTAAAGTTTATTGGGCTTAATGTTAAATAGTGCTTTACTTAATTTATTTTGTATTTGTATTTTAATGTTGTGAGCCACCCTGAGTCCTCAGGGAAAAGGGCGGCATATAAGTCCAATAAAATCAAATCAATCAAATCAAATATATGCAAACCAGTTCCTAGCTAGATTATTCAAATGTGTGGGTGAGATTTTAAGAATTTATATATTCAGATATCAAACAGTGTTAACTTATTATGTTTTCTGGGAGCAAATCCTTCCATATTTTATACGACTTTTACTGTTATATATAATGTTTAGGATTGTAACTTAATAGAGCAAACACTGCTGCTACACCACTGAAGCAGCCATTATGTCCCTTGGATATGGTCTGAAAAGGGAAGGGACAAATACAAAGCAAGCAGAAAATCAAACTTGTTCATAGGATGCCACCACGAGGAAGAAGTTAGCAAGGCACATTCTTCCCAGCATGCACCCTGCATTACAATATCTATGAAAAATTATTTTGTATCTGCAGCTAGCTGAAGGTACATCGTAGAATGCTAGTGTTACTTAAAATGGTGACTAATTGGAGCTGCAAGTACATAGCTGGCAATGGAACATTTTGGCTAGTGGTTGCTTCAGGTACACTGGAGGATGGTATACAATAGGACAAGAATGTTGTCTAGTTGGTTCATTATAGTTCTTGAAAATCAGTTAATTGTTTTAACAAAAACCTATGCTGATGAATTTGCCTCTGCACGGCTGATTAACAATCCTGATGAACCAGTACCATTGTAAACCAATTGCAGTCTAATTTAGATAATGCTCCTTGACCAGAATGGCTACTGAAGACAGCAAAATTCATATCTTTGTTTTCTACCAGTTTAAAAAAAATGATAGAAGCATTTTGGAAAACCTTACACTCTAGTTCAGTGGTGTCAAACTCAATTTCATTGGGGGCTGCATTAGGCTTGTGTTTCACCTCAGGAGCCGGATGGATGTAGCTGGGGTAGGTGTGGCCTGCTCAACATCACTTGTGTCAGGGACACCCCTCCAAGGTTCTGTTTTTGGCTGCGATGGCCTCCTGCAGTGCTCTGCCAGTGAAATGGAGCCCAGCCCTCCCAAGCTCCGTTTTCGTTGGCATAGGCACCATGGGCCATATATAAGCACCCCATGGGCCAGATCCAACCCGCAGGCCTTGAGTTTGATACCCGTGCTCTAGTTACTGAAGATTACATTGTAAATTATACATTAGGTCTCTCTGACCCACTCGTTTTTATATTTCTATGTGTGAGCATTCAACAGAGTTAATCAGAAAGATGTACTTCTTTATATTAGTAAGCTTTGAAGCATTTAAGCTTGACACAGTCATTAGTAGTTTAATGTCTTTGTTTAATTAAGTTCACATTTTTGGCATGCATTTTGTAGTGTTTTAGGTGGAGATTATTTTTCTAGCGTTGTTCATAGTGGGATTTTTTAAAAAAAATTAGTGTTTGTGATACATCAATTAGGAAAGACTTTAGACATGACCCAGTTTTATGTTCTGTTGACACAAAATAAAAAAAGACAAAGAAAAGAAATAACAGAAGAAAATCACTGAGTGGAAAGATTAGGAGACAAGAACATGAAAAGACAGGGAAAACATCGAAAAGAAAGAAAACTATATGCTTGCCTAAGCAGACAACAAAACAAAACAACAACAACAACAAAACCAAACAAGAATCTTAAACTTTTCTATAGTAGTGATAAAAACAAGAGAGCATGAAATATTAAAAAGTGAGTTGTACATTAATCTGTCTAAAATATCCTCATTGTGGATATTCAATTGTATAAATATGGCTAAGACTGGCTTGCACAATAAAAGTTAATATTAAATATGTAAACATTGCTAGAATAAGCAACAATATTTCACTAAAAGGCTTCTCCTATTCTCAAGTCACTAGTTCTGTGCAGCATCAGTTTCCAATAATTAATTGGGGAAGTAATACATATTAATTATCTATGTTAGTTTGTATTCTCACTTAAGAACTTTCTAGTAAAGTTACAGAGAAATGAGTCCCAGTACTGTACTGTTCCATGCAAAACTAAATTCTGTAGTGTGAGGTATCATACATCTAATTTCTTTATTGGATGTAGAAGGATAAATGGTCTTTATCTCTTTCACTTGCCTGCATGAAATTCCTTACACTATACACTCTATGCAGGAACTGGTTGCTTAAGAGTAGTGCTTAAAAATAGAGGAAGGGCACATTTCTATGAAGTATACTCATTAAAGAGAGAAAATGTTTCAATGTACAGTTGTGTTCTGTTATTAGGCATCATATTCTCAATTTGTACAAGTTTGTTCTACAGAGTGAATTCACATGTTTATTTAACCATTCAAAATATCTCTGTGGTAGCACCCAGAGCCCTCTGGGGCTCTGATTAGCCCTGGACCTCCGTTCCTTCCGCCGCGACCTGAAGACTTGGTTCTTTCAGCAATCCGGCCTGGACTGAAGCAGAGTGGGATGGGTTTTTTAACTGTTTTAGATTACTTTGTGGGTTTTAAAGTTTATTGGGCTTAATGTTTAATAGTGCTTTACTTAATTTATTTTGCATTTGTATTTTAATGTTGTGAGCCGCCCTGAGTCCTCAGGGAGAAGCGCTATGGAGTGGTATATAAGTCTAAGTGCTACTGCTATCTTATGAGTCCTATACACTAAGCAAAAAGATATGGAATTGCAACCAAATATATATTGCAGGGATATCTGGGTGGGGAAGTAACAAGGAGAGCAAATGACAACAGGCATGAAGACATAATCACGCAAACATTTTGATATACATACTTCTGTCAGAAAACCTGATGGACAATTTATGTGACAAAAAGACATTTGTGTGATTATGCTAATGAATATGTGTCATTGTTTTGTTCTGGACACTGCTGCTAGTAATTGTAAGGCATGCTTTTAGATATTTGGAAAAAATGAATCAACATCTAGACTTTTAATGTTTAAAATAAAATATCTCAAAAGCATGGGATAGGAGATCAGTGTTTTCCCTGAGAAAAGGTTGCTGTTATTGTTGTTCTTTGCCCGCTCTGTAGCCATTATTGTAAAAATTAAGTAAATTGACTTTATTCTGAGAATGAGATAATTTTGGCAGAGAGAGAATACTTGACCAGTACATTACATAATGAAATCATTTAATCATGCACACATGGTTTTAAGAATTATGAGAGGAAAAAGAAACATACTGAATCTTGAATTTGGAAGCTTTCTGTTGGATGGATCCATGCACAGAGTCTCTCTCTCTCACTCACCCTACTCTCTCTCACACAGAGAGAGAACTTTAAAGATGTCACTAGATAGAAAGCAAAGTCAGATTACATAGGTCAGCATGGAAAAAACTGAGCTTACAAACATAAAGGAGAATGAATAGTAAGAACACTCCAGTGGGTTCCTGAAGCTTAATGTCATCCAGAACATTATCCAGAGCACATTCTGGTAAGAATATGAACAAATAATAGTAATGGAAAAAAAATTACAAATAAAATAGATAAGACAGAATATTGATCAAGGGTGATCCCTGAGAAACCTATTGTAAAATTCAATAGTATCTTCAGTCTAAATTTTAATCCATTCTTTCTTCTGAGTCTTAAATAGCTGGTAAGACCTTTTTCAACACTGGCTCATCAGCTAAGAAGACTATTAATATATGTACCATATGTACTCACACACACATAAATCCAACATAGCCAATCTCTCGTGTTTATTCCAAACAGCTGACATTGATAACTCACTATGGAAAATAACACTCCATGAATTAGAGAAAAGATATCTTTTACTGGAAATCAAGTGGTAGCAACAAAAGAATTCTGAATCTGAGAGAATGAGCGCGAAAATCACATATACAAAGTGATGGTAATGTTCCCACCCACAATAGTTCAAGCAGGCTACCCAATTAAAAGTTGTGGATAACATCATGTGGGCATCTCCAGGTGGTGATGAGGCCTCTGTCCGCTGACCTTGGCATATTTTGATAAAGAACTGCGCTGCGCATAGCATAAGACAGAAATCAAAGCAAGAAACCCCCCCCCAACTGATATACCTCTTCTTAACAAAACCTCCAGCTCACTTCCCATAATCAAGTCCCCCCTCCTCCCCTGTTACTTATGACAGCCAAAAGATGCAAAGCAAAAGAAGGAAATCTTGAAGGCTGACATTCCCCCTGCAAAAGAGACGTTAGTCCTATAAAAGAGAAAAATAAAAGGTAAAGGAGAAAGATACATATAACACCACAATAATATAGTTTAGGGTTTATCAGGATATTTAGTACGAAATGCCTTGATTGCTCTAGGGGCTCTAACATCTTTTTCATACACCCATTCAGACTGGGAAGGAGGGAAATGTTTCCAAGCAACTAAGTATTGGAGTCGACCTCTATGTTTTCTAGAGTCTAGAATTTCCTTAACTTCGAAATGCTGTTCACCTTCAATTAGTAATGGCACGGGGATCGGACTGAGCCAGTCTCAAGTTGGACGTGTGTTCCGGTTTTAAGAGACTGACATGGAAAACAGGGTGGATCCATCGGAGGGTCTTGGGTAATTGCAGTTGGACCACAGGATTCACAATCCTTTCAATCGAAAGGACCAACATATTTAGGACCAAGTTTCTTTGATTTTTGTGTAGTCTTCAAATATCTAGTGGACAGAAACACTTTATCCCCTACTTGATATGATTTTTCAGGAGATCTTTTTTTATCTGCAAATTTTTTATGAGCTTGATGAGCATCATATAATGCCTTGCGGACAACCGGCCAGTTAAGCTGGAGCTGGGTTATCCACTCATCCAGGGACTGAATGTTAGGTTTCTCCTGTGGAAGCTCGGGTACAGGCACAAAATCTTGCCCTGAAGCCACTTTAAATGGGGCAAACCCAGTACTACTATGTATCAAATTGTTATATGCCACCTCAGCAAATGGTAGCAGGTCAGTCCAATCGTCTTGTTGATAATTTATATAGCATCTAAGATACTGTTCCAATACCGAATTAGTCCTCTCACATGCCCCATTGGACAGTTAAAAGCAGTTTTCCATTCATCTCCTTCCTTAATTCGAACTCAGTAAATAAGCTTCTTTCAAATCAAGTTTCATAAAAATTTTCCCTTTGGCCAAGTGGGCCAACATGTCCTTCATAAGGGGAAGGGGGTACATGTTTTCCACCGAAATGGCGTTCAGATTCCTATAGTCAACACAGAGACGCAAGGAGCCATCTTTCTTCTCACGGAACAATACTGGGGCCACTACTCAAGGCCTAGCAGGTTGTATAAAACCACGTTCCAAATTTTTATCAATAAATGACCTCAGTTCCTCTAGTTTCCACGGGGTCATTGAGTACAGTTTCGGTTTTGGGAGTTTCACTCCTGGCAGAATTTCAATACTGCAATCTGTTGAACGATGGGGAGCTTGTCCGAGGCCCTTTAGCTGAAAACCTCCTTCAAGTCCCAATATTCCTCTGGAATTTTCTCCTCCCCCTTCAGATTCTCCGTGCCCGTGGAGGCCAACTCTGTGGGATTCTCAGCTTCTGGTGGCAAGTGGCCCTCCCCTTCTGAGGGCTGGTCAGTTCGTATGCACAACGATCTCCTCCTCCAGTTAATGTGAGGGTTCCATTTCCGGAGCCAAGGCTCCGGAAATAAGGGGGCACTCCATCCCAGGAGCCACAATAAAGCACAAAGTCTCTCTATGCTTCCCCATTGTCATTTCTACTGGTTCCATTATGAAATGTGCAGGGCCGCCCCCAGCTACCGATCCATCCAATTGGCAAAGGGCTATGGGTGTTTTTTAAGTCTTTAGCCTTAGGCCCATTCTCTCTACTACCTCTGAACTGACACACATATACTTCTAAGTATAGAAGAGAAAATAATCAGGTATTGTGTTATTATTCATCAAGTGAATATCTAGCAAAGTAATTGTACAATAATGTTCATTTATATAATGCACACAAAGTATTTGGCTTTCATTGTGATTTTTACAATTTGCATGATGATCTATGACACATGTTCTGCAGTGGTTCTCCTCTTACCTCTTGGGCTGCTCACAGTCAGTGTTGGCAGGAGAGCAGAGATTGGCCCCGAGGCCCCTCACTTGTGGGGTGTCGGTTCTCTCGCCTCTCCTGTTTAATATCTACATGAAACCGCTGGGTGAGATCATCCGTGGTTTTGGGGTGAGGTATCACCAATATGCGGATGATACCTAGCTTTACATCTCCACCCCAAACCAAATCAGTGATGGTCTCTCCGTGATGTCCCGGTGCCTGGAGGCGGTGCAGGTCTGGATGGGGAGTAACAGGCTCTGGGTCAATCTGGCCAAGACTGAGTGGCTGTTCTTACCGGCATCTCGGTCTTCATTGGATGTACCATCTTTGGTCATGGGGGGAGAGGTGTTGCCCACCATGGATAGGGGGGGGGGAATCTGGGCATCCTCCTGGATTCACAGCTCAGTTTGGAGGAGCAGGTGGGAGCTGTGGCCGGGGGGTCTTTGCCCAGGTTTGGCTGGTTTGCCAGCTCCACCCTTACCTGAGCCGAGATGCCCTTCGAACAGTCACTCATGCGCTCATCACATCCAGAATCGACTACTGAAATGCTCTCTACATGGGGCTGCCCTTGAGGACCACCCGGAGGTTGCAACTGGTTCAGAATGCGGCCACGCAGGCTGTGATGGGGGTGTCCCAATACTCCCATGTTACACCCCTCCTGCGCGACTTGCACTGGTTGCTGGTTGCCTTCCGGGTTGGTTTCAAGGTGCTAGTAACAACTTATAAAGCTCTAAATGGCTTGGGTCCAGGGTACTTGCGGGAGTGCCTCCTGCCAGCATCACACTCCCCCGACGCCCCACAGGAGGGGCCTCCTTGAGATACCATCGGTTAGGCATTGTCGGCTGGTGGTCCCCAGGGCTAGGGCCTTTTCGGGAGCCCTATGGAATCTGTTATGTATGCAGAGTTTAAAATGACTGGGTATTGTTGTAAAGTGTTTGAATTCATTGGTTGTAAAAGTGCGGGAAAACCCTGCACTCTGATTGGCTGGCAGCCGTGGCAGCCGGCTATAAATAGGTGCCGTGGCTGAGCCAGTTGGGTCCATTCTGAGCTGAAGTCACAATAAACTTTGAGTTGAAGCACTCCGCGCCCCTGCCTCTCTATGCGAACTTAACACTGGCGAGGATGGGATTTCCCTGAAGAGAAGGCAACGCAGAACAGAGAAGAGCGAGATGGCTGCGCTGAACACCCCCCCAGCCCCATTCGACCCAAAGAATGAAGACTGGGAGTCGTAAGCAGATTGGTTTCAGATGTTTTTGGAAGGAAGCGATCTGGCCACCATTTCTGAGCAGCGGAAGAGGGTGGTTTTTCTCACGTATTGCGGTCTGGCAGTTTTCAAGATGGTGAAGGCATTAGCGGGCGCAGCAGACGGGAAGGTAATGGCATGGCCTGATCTAGAGAGGCTTTTAAGGGCACACTACACACCCCAAGTATCATGCCTCGTTAAAAGACATGTGTTTTATTGCCGCAATCAAGAGGAAGACAAAAGCATAAATGACTTCGTGGCAAGTTTAAGAGATATTGGCGGTGCATGCAAATTCAGCAGTTTAGAGGAGGCCTTGCGCGATCGTTTCGTTTTGGGCCTTAAAGACAAGGTTTTGCAGAGCAAATTACTGATGAAACCCAAGATCATGCTGAAAGAAGCCATAGAGGAAGCATCTTCAGCAGAAGCCACCAAATCCTCAGCAGCAGCCATGAGAAAGATGAACAAGACTAGGGGCCATTTAGATGGGGAAAAGACCACTACAACTCATTTTGATGAACTTGAATCTGAGTCAGAATACAGTGGAGAAGAAGAAGAAATCAACAGACTCAGAATGGAGGAAAAGAAACGACCTGAGAAGGAAGAGGCGTGATTTCCACACACTGAATGCCTCCGATGTGAAAAAAGAGGGCACCTTGCAAGAGTCTGCAAATCATCCAGAACTCCACCTAACAGAAGAAAGTTTGCTACAAACAACAAAGACAGAGAAGTCAAGCCAAACAACACCAGTGAGAAAATGGGGCAACACAGAAGCAAATGGAAGGAATGAAACTCATCAAACAGTAACTATTGGTCATTCTTCCTCTTTAAAGAACAGGAAAGTGCATGTCAAGGTATTCATTGAAGGAAGGCCTTGCCAAATGGAAGTGGACTCAGGTTCATACTTATCCATGGTGTCATGGGACACTATTCAGAGACTGATACCAGACATTCAGAAGACTCACTTCAAGAAGCAGGCATTAACTCTTAAAGACTACCAAGGGAACAAGATTCCAGTAGTTGGAACAAGAGAATTCAATGTGAAGTTCAGAGGTCACATCAAACGCCTACCCCTGACCATCGTGGATAAAGATCGCCCAAGTTTGCTGGGGCTAGAATGGTTCAACCCGCTGGGCATCGAAGTGACTGGCATCAATCACGTAAGCAACACTGAGTGGGAAGAGTCCTTGAAGTCTGAGTTTCCAGAGGTCTTCAGCGATGGATTAGGCAAGTACTTGGGACCCCTATCACATTTAACCTAGATCCCAAGGTACAACCAATCAGATTAAAACCCAGAAGGGTACCCTTTGCATTGAAGGAAAAATTGATGAACAACTAAATAAACTTATAGTCCAAGGGGTGCTGGAGCCCACAGACCACTCCAGGTGGGAAACACCCATGGTCACACCAGTCAAGGCTGACAGTTCCGTGAGAATCTGCAGGGATTACAAGGGGACATTGAACCATGCGCTACAGCAGAGCGCATATCCGGTTCCAGTGGTTCATCATTTATTACATTCTCTGGGCGGAAGCACAGTCTTAGCCAAATTGGACCTGGCCCAAGCATACCAGCAGTTAACAGTAGATGATCTAACTGCAGAAGTAACCCATCAGGGTGCATTCAAATGCAAGAGGTTACAATTTGGAGTAAGTGTGGCGCCAGGCTTCTTTCAAAGCCTCATGGAAAGGATGCTACAAGGGTTGCCTGGGGTTGTGCCTTATTTTGATGACGTTTTAATCTCTGCTGAAAATGACACTCAGTTACACGAGAAACTCAGAGAAGTTCTAACCAGGTTCAAAAAAGTGGGATTAAAAGTCAAAAAAGAGAAATTTACACTAAGAACTGACAAAGTAGAATTCTTGGGTTATATGATTGATAAACATGGCATCCACCCCACAGAAGCCAAAGTTCAGGCAATCAAAGAAGCCCCCAGGCCTAGATGCAAAACTGATTTACAAGCATTCCTGGGACTTATTAATTTCTATCATATGTTTCTACCTCAGAAAGCAACCACTGCAGAACCCTTACACAGATTACTGGATAAAAAATCTGCATGGGTCTGGGGCACAAAAAAAGAAGCTGCATTTAACAACATCAAGAGACAAATCACTTCTGATTGTGTCCTGGTACAGTTTTCTGAGAATTTACCTGTAGTATTGACTTGTGATGCATCCCCTTTTGGAGTGGGGGAGGGGTCTTGAGTCACATGCTTCCCAGTGGAAGGGAAGCCCCTATTGCATTTTACTCTCGCACTTTGACCAAAGCAGAGAGAAACTACAGTCAAGTGGACAAGGAAGCGTTGGCTATCGTGGCAGCAGTCGAGAAGTTCCATGAGTACGTATATGGGAGAAGGTTCACCATTGTCACAGATCACAAACCTCTTTTAGGCATTGTGGCAGGGGACAGACCAACGCCCACCATCCTGTCACCAAGAATGCTGAGATGGACTGAATTTCTTGCTGCTTATTCATATAAACTCATTCACAGACCGGGAAAAGACATTGGGCACGCTGATGCTTTGAGTCGCTGCCCACTTCCTTTGCACACTGAGGACCCTGCTCCCGAAACGTACACCTTTCTAGAAACTGTTGCCAAACTTCCAGTTCATGCTGCTGAAATTGCTAGAGAAACTGCCAAAGACACTTCATTAGCTCCTATTGTAGGCTGGATTAAAAAGGGTTGGCCACTACATGATCTACCTCAAGGTTCCCAACCTTTTAAATCCAGACAAACTGAGTTATCTGTCTTGAGGGGATGTATTTTGTGGGGTAGCAGGGTGGTTATTCCTGCAAAATTGCACAAAGAGGTTTTGGAAATGTTGCATGAGGGTCATCCGGGTATTGTCAGAATGAAGGGATTGGCCAGGAGTTATGTATGGTGGCCTGGTATAGACAAAATGGTTGAAACCTGGGTTGCATCCTGCCCAAACTGTCAGCAATTAAGGCCTGCTCCACCCTCGCCCCCAAACAAGAATGGGAATGTCCTAGGGGTCCATGGTCCAGGATTCACATTGATTTTGCTGGCCCTACCAGAGGGCACACTTTCCTTATTGTAGTTGATGCATACTCCAGATGGTTAGAGGTTATCCCCATGGTTTCCACCACTGCAGACGCTGTTATCAAACAACTTAAGAAGCTTTTTGTAACTCATGGGTTACCTGATGTGCTTGTTTCTGACAATGGTCCTCAATTTACTGCTAATATTTTGAATCATATTTAGCGCAGCAGGGTATCAGACACCCTTACTGCCCCTGGGCATCCTTCGTCTAACGGCCAGGCTGAATGCATGGTACGTTTTACCAAGGAGAAACTCCAACAGTTGGGTCCAGGGGACATCACTGAGAAAGTTGGAAAACTACTCAGTATCCAACACATCACTCCTAGTCCATCCACTAACTTAACTCCTGCCGAGCTTTTGATGGGGAGAAAACTCAGGTCTACCCTAGACCGCCTTCACCCCACTTATGCACCCAACGCACCTCTAGATTCCACCAGCAAAACTCGCACATTCACTGTGGGTGATTCTGTTTATGCTAAGAACCTTGTGGGTGAACCACTATGGATTCCTGCTGAGATAACCCAGGTCACAGGCCCCAGGTCTTACAGGGTTCAAACTGAGGATGGTGTCTTGTGGAGTAGGCACATAGACCAAGGTCCAGACTGCCTCTGGAGCATTGCCCTTGCTCCTCTCTGGATCCCATGCCCCAGCCTCTTCTAGGGGAAGGGGAGATAATGATGGTAATCAGCAAGTGAGAATCAACCCCATGTGTAACAAGCTAACACGACAGGAACCATCCCAAAACCTGTCAGGGTACCAACAACCATTTTTGCAAATAGAAGATTGCACATCACTACCAGATTTAGGGGTGACATTGGGTTGGAGATGGATTGGGAGGAGAGACCAGGTTGTAGTAACCAAGCAGGTTCTACCAATACAAGAAGGCCTAATAAGGGAATGTTGGCAGATACATTTCCTTTCTCACAAAGTGAGATTCCCAAAACACCTGAACCACACAGGTCTCAACGCAGTAAGAGCCCCACCTATCTACAAGAGTATATTAGATAGATGGGATTTGAGTATGGACCAAACCTAGTGGGGAGGGGTGTTATGTATGCAGAGTTTAAAATGACTGGGTATTGTTGTAAAGTGTTTAATTCATTGGTTGTAAAAGTGCGGGAAAACCCTGCACTCTGATTGGTTGGCAGCCACGGCAGCCGGCTATAAGTAGCTGCCGCAGCTGAGCCAGTTGGGTCTGTTCTGAGCTGAAGTCACAATAAACTTTGAGTTGAAGCACTCCGCGTCCTGCCTCTCTATGCGAACTTAACAGAATCAGCTCCCCGTGGATCTCCGTTTGGCCCCTGATCTCCGCTCCTTCCGCTGAGACCTGAAGACCTGGCTGTTTCAACAGGCTGGTCTTGATTGACCTGGGAGGTGGGTTATTTTAATTGTTTTAATTTTTGTCTGATTCTCAGACTTGTATTTGTTTAATTTATTTTTATTGTAATTGTATGGTTTTTAGTGTTCGTCGCCCTGAGTCCTTAGGGAGAAGAGCGGCATACAAGTCTAATAAATTATGATGATGATGATGATGATGATGATGATGATGATGCTTCTATTATATATACTAAGATGTGACTCTCTTGATATACCTCAGCTCATATCAGCCCTAGGCAGTATAGCAATGATGAGTGATAAATTTAGTTTAATAGTAAGTGGTATCTGGTCATTCCTTGTATCTTGTTGATGTGACCTAAGAATTCAAGTGTTTGTGGATCTACACAACAGGGGAAAATTGAAATGAAAAAAAATCTGAAAAAAATATTCTTCAACATATTCCATTTGGGGTAGGTTTTGATTTATACAGCAAACACTGAAGTAGTTATGGATAGGCAAGAGCAGTAATGGATCTGGTCCATCACAGTTCAGAATTCTCTTTCTGTGCATAATTCAAATTTTAATTATGATGTTAATGATAATCATTATACCAACCAAACCTGCAATTAATCTTAAATTAAGGCAGAAAGTGTTATTTCCATATATCAACATTTTATGAGACAAAGGTCATCAGGTATAATTTTAAAAAGAGGAGCTGTCTTTTCAAATTAGGAATAGGTGTTATCTTTTAGTGAATTACCTCTTGAACAATGAAAATATTCACAATGTGGCTTCAAAAGAGCAGCTTATCCATCTATAAATACTCAAGCTACCTCCCTTTAAATTGTGTTTGATCACAGTTTAAATAACAATAGCGAATTAAATGTAAAGTAGCAGTATTTCATGAACAATGAATGACTGCTTTCTGAAACTCAGGTAGATAAATACGCAGCTATGTCACAAGTTTACATATACAATGGTAAAAAAAACTAATCCAAATTAAGAAAATGATAAAAAGTTTTTAAAAAGTAGAAATAATAAGAAAAAGAAAAAAGATATATAAAAATTTCATCAAGAAAAGTCCAAACAATATCAATCTTCTCTGATATTTCCACAAAAGATATATCTCCATTTTTTTAACCTCTCATTTATAAACAAATCTTTAAAGCCTTGTCATTCATCCTGGTCAGCAAAAATCCATTAAGAGTTAATAGTAATAACAACATTTATATATTAATCTTAATCAAATAAACAACTTTATATCCCTTTCCATTATTTTTAACATGGTAATTTATCACTTCCTTCAAAAAAGATTTTTCTTCCCATGTCTCATCTCTTGTCTATAAAACAGGGGTGTTAAACTGGATTTCATTGAGGGCTGTATCACGATTGTGTTTGACCTCAGGGGGCCAGGTAGGCATGGACAGGGTGGGCATGGACAGCTCAACATCAATTGTGTTGGGGATGAGTGTGGTGGCCCGAGTGCTCTGCCAGCAAAAACAGACTCCCGAGCTCCATTTTCAGCTGCAATGGCCTCCGGTAACCCTCTGCCAGTAAAAACAGAGCTTGGGATGGTCACCCAGAGCCCTTGCAGGCTCTGTTTTCATTGGCAGAGGCACCATGGGCCGGTCCTTCACTGTTTCCAGGGTGGCCCCCACGGGCCAGGTCTAAGCACCCCAAGGGCCAGAACCAGCCCCCAGGCCTTGAGTTTGATACCCCTGCTATAAACAAATCTTAAAGCCTAGCCATTTGATCTTAGTCAAGAAAAGTCTATTAAGAACTATCAAAAATAGCATTTATATTTTAAACTTTCTCGAACAAATCAATTACGTATTTCTTCTGTTTACTTTTAAGAATATTGATCTTCAATTTCTTTGAATATTATTCCTAAAATTGATTTCTTATTGTTTTTTCTTTGTCTCTATTCAGAAAATCCTTCCTAAATTTAATATGTCTTTTTTTTTAAATGCAAGATAAGAAAGCTATCTAAATAATTCCTCTGATTTATTAGCTGAATATCCCCTTTAATTATTAAGGTATCAGCCAGTTTCATTTGTAAATCCAGGGTAATATCTGGATTTGTCAGGCTACAAGAATTTGTTAATTCTTGTACCTTGATATTTTAAACCCACTTTCAGATTCACATTTGAATCAGTCACTATTTTGTCGAGGAAAATCTGTTCCTCCATTATTTCTTCTTTTAAATATTTTTTATAATAGCAGATAATCTTAAAAGTGATTTTGGATACATTGTTCCCAAATATTCTTGAATTCTTCCAAAATCAGATATTTTTGCTCTATTCTGTGTTAATGGGTCTCTTTTTCTTTAATTACAATATTTTCTTCTTTCTAGTTCCTTCTAGCATCAAGCCTTCAAAAACTCATTTTTGCATGTTTCTTTTTCCTAACATTACCATAGAAGAGAATATTTGTACTTCAAGGTAGAACTATGGAGTTTTTAATGGTCTGTGTGATTGGTTGTTAGCTTGCAGACATTTCATTGCCCAACTATGTAACATTATCAGTGCTGCAAGGCTTTCTGTTTTTGTACAAGTGGCTTGCCCTACCAGCATTGATGGAAGTGTTCTTGGTCGTTCCTTGATTAGGCTATTGATTATTGGTCAGATATTAATGCTGGTACTAATTTCTGTTTATGTAGTTGTTGATTGCTGGTTACAAGGTGTTTGGGTCTTTTTGTTTCCTTTTTAGCTTTTTGATTGGCTCTTTTGAATGGTATGTAGATATTCTTTATCTCTATGTGGATGGTTGACTGAATGCCAATCTTATAAGAATTCTATAGCTTTTTTGGACTTAGCTTAGTCTAGTATGCTCACAGTTTCCCAGTTGAAACTATGGTTACATTTGTCCATATGTTGTGCAGTTAAGAAGTTTTAATCACATCTTCTGACTGCTTGTAGAAGCTGTGGTGCTGCAGTGGTTAGACTGCGGTATTGCAGGCTAACTCTGCCACAGCCAGGAATTCATTTCTCAAGGTTGACTCAGCCTTCCATCCTTATGGGATTGGTAAAATGAGGAGTCAGATTGTTGGGGGCATTGTAAATGCAATGCATGTGCTGTCATTGTAAACCATTCAGAGAGTGCTATAAGGCACTTGTGGCGCAATATATAAGTCTAAGTGCTATTGCTAGTAGTTTCCCTAGAAATCTCAAGAAAATGGATTAATTTTGAAGGGTTACTTCATTGAAAACTGATTAAATAAAATGTGCCAGGAAAGATCTGCACAGCTCTACTTATAAAAAGCAGGACAGATGTCCAATTCGATATGAGAATGGTCAACAGAGAGGTCATGGGTAGGACAGGATTCCTCAATTCTGTTTTATGAAGATTTCCAAGTTCTGCTCCAGGGATCTTCTGTTTTTTTCCTGGAGAATTCCTTAATTAATTCTTAAATAAAACCCATTTGCAACACATTGCACTTCATGACCCTTTTACCTTACAGATTTCAGTTGTGGTTCTATATTTATGCACAATAATTTAAAGGATAATGTTGTTGTTGTTTTAAAAAAAAGATGATTGCATGGACACAATTATAATTAAGGATTTTTTTTCATTATTTTGTGACGTAATCAGTGAACACAAATAAGGTCATTTCACACTGCAGCCTAAACTGCTTGTTCCTCTGCTGTTCCTGGCCAGCTACAGAAATTTTAGTCTGGATTAAATCAATTGGCAACGAGACTGGGCTGGTGCCTTGTCTGGGTATGGCATCAGTCCTTTGCTTTGTATACTTCCTAACCTTGTAAGGAAAGCCAGCCTCCCTGCCTGGCTCCAATGTGGCCCAGACCACTGGTTCCAATGTGGACTAGTCTATTGGTGCCTCTCAGGATTTTTTTTCCTTTTATATACTCTTACATAGAACCTTAACCATTGCCCTCTCAGAAGTTTATAACTGTTTGATGCCTTCTATCACTTCCCACATCTCCTTTGAAAGTACCACAGACCTCCTCTCCTCTCTTTTCTCTTCCCATTGGTGTTCTGATGCTACAATAATTAAATCAATAAAGAAAAGATTGTGTTTTGTGTAGGATTCTCTGTAGATCCATGGAAATTTGTACAAAAAGAAATGATACAGTAGTTCAACTTCACAGAAGCACATTAGTGATGTTCCTACATTACAACTTAAAGATGATTCAAAGGAAAATGAAGGGAAGCTTTGTAGAACTCTGGCCATGGGGTGGAAAACGGGAGAATGCTTCACCCAGTAGAAACAAAAATGGGATACATTGGGAGATTTAAAGGTAAATAGAGCATACGTTTGTAGCCTTGAATTAATGCAACATAAACCTAAAGATTATTAAAAAGAAGACGTGGGGGGGGAAGACACTAACCAGTAAAGAACAATAGCCAAACAAGCTCAACATTAAATAGTTGCACAGAACCAAGATCAGCTAATGGAAGATGGACTGAAACTAATCAGAGCTGAACCTGCTAATAGAACAGAATATGTTATGTATGCAGAGTTTGAATTGATTGGTTGTTCTTGTAAAGTGTTTGAAATCATTGGTTAAAAAGTGCGGGAAAACCCTGCACTCTGATTGGCTGTCAGTCAAGGCAGCCGGCTATATATAGCTGCCTCAGCTAAGCCAAATTGGGTCCGTTCTGAGCTGAAGTCACAATAAAACTTAAGAGCTGAAGCACTCCGTGTCTGCCTCTTCATGCAAACTTAACACTGGTGACAAAGGTGGGATTCTCCTGAAGAGAAGGCGATGCAGAACAGAAGAAGAGCAAGATGGCTGCGCTGAACACCCCCTCAGCCCCATTCGATCCGATGGCAGAAGACTGGGAGTCGTATGCAGATCGCTTTCAAATGTATCTGGAGGAAGCGATCTGGCCGCCATTTCCGAGCAGCGGAAGAGGGCGGTCTTTCTTCACTACTGGGTCCGGCAGTTTTCAAGATGGCGAAGGCACTGCGAGGAGCAGCAGGCGTGAAGGTAATGGCTTGGCCTGATCTGAAAGGCTGTTAAGAGCCCATTCGCACCACAAGTATCGTGCCTCATTAAGAGACACAAGTTTTATCATCGTGATCAGGGGAAAACAAAAGCGTAAACGACTTCATGGCAAGTTTAGAGACATTGGGGGTGCGCGAATTCAGCAGTTTAGAGGAGGCCATGCTTGCGACCGTTTTATTGGGCCTTAAAGACAAGTGTTACAGAGCAAGTTAATAATGAAACCTAAGATCACACTGAAAGAAGCCATAGAAGAAGCATCTTCAGCAGAAGCTACCAAATCCTCAGCAGCAGCCATGAGGAAGATGAACAGGGCCACGAGCCATTCTGCGGGGGAAAAGTCCACCACAAATCATTGTGAGGAACAAGATTCTGAGTCAGATTGCAGTGAGGTGGAGGAAGGAATTTACAGACTCAGAATGGAGCGGAAAAAGGAAAGACCTGGGAAGAAAGAGGCAAGATTTCTACTGCAGAAGTTGTGGGGGAAGCCACCCCCGCACTGAATGCAAGTTTCTAGACACCATTTGCCTCCGTTGTGAAAAAGAGGGCACCTAGCAAGTCTGCAAATCATCCAGAACTCCACCAACAGAAGGAAGTTTGCTGCAAACAAAGACAAAGAATTCAAGCCAAACAACCTCAGTGAGAAAATGGGGCACAGCACAGAAGCAAATGGAAGGAAAGAAACTCATCAGACAGTAACTATTGGTCATTCATCTTCTTTAAAGAACAGAAAAATGCATGTCAAGGTATTTATTGAAGGAAGGCCTTGCCAAATGGAAGTGGACTCAGGCTCATACCTATCTATGGTGTCATGGGACACTATTCAAAGACTGTTACCAGATATTCAGAAGTCTCACTTCAAGAAGCAGGCATTGACTCTTAAAGACTACCAAGGGAACAAGATTCCAGTAGTTGGAACAAGAGAATTCAATGTGAAATTCAAGGCCACACGTCTACCTGACCATCGTTGACAAGGATCGCCAAGTTTGCTGGGACTTGAATGGTTCAACCCACTGGGCATTGAGGTGACTGGCATCAATCATGAGCAACACTGAGTGGGAAGAGGCCTTGAAGTCTGAATTTCCAGAGGTCTTCAGCGACGGATTAGGCAAGTACTTGGGGACCCTATCACTTTCAATCTAGATCCCAAGGTACAACCAATCCGTTTAAAACCAAGGGTTCCATTTGCCTTAAGGAAAAAATTGATGCACAATTAGATAAACTAATAGCTCAAGGGTTTTAGAGCCCACTGACCACTCCAGGTGGGAGACACCCATAGTCACACCAGTCAAGGCTGATGGGTCTGTGAGAATCTGGAGAGATTACAAGGGACATTGAACCATCGCTACAACAGAGCATATCCAGTTCCAGTGGTGCATCATTTATTACATTCTCTTGGCGGGGGCACAGTCTTTGCCAAATTGGACCTGGCCCAGCATATCAACAGTTAACAGTTGATGATGCAACTGCAGAAGCCCAAACCATTGTAACCCATAGAGGTGCTTTCAAATGCAAAGGTTGCAATTTGGGGTAAGTGTGGCACCAGGCATTTTCCAAAGCCTTATGGAAAGAGGAAGGATGCTCAGGGTTGCCAGGGGTGGTGCCTTATTTTGATGATGTTTTAATCTCTGCTGAAAATGACACTCAGTTGAGAAACTCAGAGAAGTCTTAACCAGATTCAAAAAGCGGGGTTAAAAGTCAAAGAAGAAAAATGCACACTTAGAACTGACAAAGTGGAATTCTTGGGTTACATGATTGATAAACATGGCATCCACCCACAGAAGCCAAAGTTCAGGCAATCAAAAGAAGCCCCCAGGCCAAAATGCAAAACAGACTTGCAAGCATTCCTGGGACTCATTAACTTCTATCATATGTTTCTACCTCAGAAAGCAACCACTGCAGAACCCCTACATAGATTACTGGACAAAAATCTGCATGGGTCTGGGGCAGAAAAGAACAAGCTGCATTTAACAATATTAAGAACAAATCACTTCTGATTGTGTACTGATACAGTTCTCTGAGAATTTGCCTGTTGTACTGACTTGTGATGCATCCCCTTTTGGAGTGGGGTGGGTGTTGAGCCACATGCTTCTCATGCTGACTAAAGCAGAGAAACTACAATAACTGGACAAAGGCTTTTTGGCAATTGTGCAGCTGTCAAGAAATTTCATGAGTACATATATGGGAGAAGATTCACCATTGTCACAGATCACAAACCTCTTTTAGGCATTGTGGCAGGGGACAAACCAACAGCCAACAATCCTGTCACCAAGAATGCTGAGATGGACTGAATTTCTTGCTGCTTATTCATACAAACTCATCCACAGACCTGGAAAAGACATTGGGCATGCAGATGCTTTGAGTTGCTGCCCACTTCCTTCACACACTGAGGACCCTGCTCCTGAGACTTACACCTTTTTCTAGAAACTGTTGCCAAGCTTCCAGTCCATGCTGCTGAAATTGCCAGAGAGACTGCCAAAGACACTTTATTGGCTCCTGTTATAGGCTGGATTAAGAAAGGTTGGCCACTTCAAGATCTACCTCAAGGTTCCCAACCTTTTAAGTCCAGACAAACTGAGTTATCTGTATTAAGAGGATGTATTTTGTGGGGTAACAGGGTGGTTATTCCTGCAAAACTACAGAAAGAGTTTAAATGTTGCATGAGGGGTCACCGGGGTTGTCAGAATGAAGGGATTGGCCAGGAGTTAATGGTGGCCAGGTATTGACAAAATGGTTGAAAACTGGGTTGCATCCTGTCCCAACTGTCAGGAAGTCAGGCCTGCCCACCTCTCACCCCCAAACAGGAATGGGAATGTCCTAGGGGCCATGGTCTAGGATTCACATTGATTTTGCTGGCCTACCAGAGGGCACACTTTCCTTATTATAGTAGATGCATATTCCAAATGGTTAGAGGTTATCCCTATGGCATCCACCACAGCTGAAGCTGTCATCAAACAGCAGAAACTTTTGTAACTCATGGGTTACCTGATGTGCTTGTTTCTGACAATGGTCCTCAATTTACTTCCAACCTTTTGAATCTTATTTAGCACAGCAGGGTATCAGACATGCCCTTACTGCCCTGGATGCCCATCCTTGACCAATGGCGGGCTGACGTATGGTTCGCTTTACTAAGGAGAAACTCAACAATTGGGTCCTGGGGACATTACTGAGAAAGTGGAGAAACTACTAGTATTCAACATATCACTCCCAGTCCACTAATTTACTCCTGCTGAGCTTTTGATGGGCAGGAAACTTAGATTCCCCCTGGATTGCCTTCATCCACTTATGCACCCAAGCTCCTTAGATTCCACCAGCAAGACTGCATTCAATGTGGGTGATTCTGTTTATGCTAAAAGCTTTGTGGGTGAACCACTATGGATTCCTGCTGAGGTAACCCAAATCACGGGCCCCAGGTCTTACAGGGTTCAAACTGAAACTGGTCTCTTGTGGAGTAGGCACATAGATCAGTTAAGATCCAGACTGCCTCAGGAACATCGCCCTTGCCCCTCTCTGGATTCCATACCCACACCTTTTTCTAGGGTGGAAGGGGGAGGTAATGGAGGTAATCAGCAAGTAAGAATCAACCCCATGTGTAACAAGCCTGCACGACAGGAACCATTCCAAAACCTGTCACAGTGCCAACATCATAATTGAAACAGAGGATTGCACATCACTACCAGACTTAGGGGTGACATTGGGATTGGGATGGATTTGGGAGGAGAGACCAGGTTGCAGTAACCAAACAGGTTCTACCCTGACTAGAAGTCCAAGCATGGAGATGTTGACAGATACATTTCCTTTATCACAATGTGAGACTCTAAAAAACCTGAACCATGTAGGTCTCTCATACTGCACATAAAACCCCACCTATTTAAAAATACATTAGATAGATGGGGTTTGAGTATGGACTAAACCTAGTGGGGAGGGGTGTTATGTATGCAGAGTTTGAATTGATTGGTTGTTCTTGTAAAGTGTTTGAAATCATTGGTTAAAAGTGCAGAAAACCCTGCACTCTGATTGGCTGTCAGCCGAGGCAGCCCGCTATATATAGCTGCCTCGGCTAAGCCAAATTGGTCCGTTCTGAGCTGAAGTCACAATAAAACTTAAGAGCTGAAGCACTCGTGTCTGCCTCTTCATGCAAACTTAACAAGATAAATCACAAATCTATCTCTGAAGGGCTTAAAACAGTCAAGGTTGAAAAATAGTTTTGAATTGAATTATAGAAATAGAAGTACAGGGTTGAATTTGCAATTGGATTAAGACAATGGCATCATTCTTGATCTCAGGTATTGGTGAGTAGCCTGTACTGGCAATGGAGCTAAGCAAGTGCCAGCCTGCCCATAGCAAAGTAAACTCATAACTTTCAAATTATGTTGCTCTAAGAACACAGATTCATCAAAAAGCAGGGAATGTCATCATTGTTGTCTACAAATAACCTTGTCTGGCATATGAAAACTTCTGTATCCTTCTCTTCTTCTTCTCCTTGGCCCATATTTATTAAATCACATCTATGATCTCAGTCCATCTCTAAAGCAGAAATCATGATCATCAATTTATTGATGAGCTTAAATCTTTGTTCTATTGAAAGAAAGCTAGGAGGAGCAATGTCAGAAAAAAGAATATTACATTTGGTTTATTTTCAAGACAATGCAAAATTTGCTCTAAACTATGTCAATACCCAAGCAGGAGAAAATTTCAAATGGAAAGCAAAAAAGCCACCTTATTATATATGTTTTAATCTTGCCACACCTTATTTTTAAAGTAGTTATTCTCCAGAGTTCAAATACTGCTTTCCCGAGGCTAGATTACTTTTCATATTTTATTAATTTAAGACTCCAAAAATCATGACAATGGTGTTTGCTGGTTTGTTTGTTTTTTTTTTGTTTTTTAATAAAAGTTTTTCTTCCACCTGTGTAAATTTTAAAATTTTGTATATTTTTGGGATTTGTGATATTTTACAGTTATATCTAAAAGTGGAAAATTCTCTAACTTTAACAAAAATAAATAAATATATTCATTTGTTGAATATGCTAAAGAAAGAAAATGGTATGCTTTAACTTTAATGGTAATGGATTTAAATGGTGCTTTATATCTTAATGTATGGATACCATCTGTTGTTAAATAAATATGTTGAGTTAAATCGCTCTGTTAATATAAACTAATAGTGAGACTCCTGC